>WWPM01015394.1:0-10135 GCA_023279145.1 Glomeris maerens | reverse complement strand
CGACACCGTAGGTTGAACGTCAGCTGATTTCCTTTGGACGGCCACCGGAACGGAATCCCGTAGTGGCCACGAAGGTTGCCACGCGCTCATTGGTTCCGCCATGTTTCCCTCCCCTCTTTTAAACCAATCCCTCTGCCTTTCAGTGTCAACTCCGCGAGACGATGCGCTATTGCCCTACTCGGTTAATAATGGACAGAGTTGAGAGGGGAAATGGCGGAACCAATGAGCGCGACGTAACCTTCGTGGCCACTACGTAATTCCTTTCCGGTGGCCACGACGGTTGCCATGCGCCCATTGGTTCCGCCATGTTTCCCCCTTTAAACCCTTCTGCTTTTCATCGCTCCTAATTGAAGTCAACTTGTAGAAGCGCCGTAGTATCGTATACCCATATATGTTCAGCCAATTCAAAAAAGCGGCACCGGCCGTGTAGCCCCGCCTCCCACACCACGTTAAGCGGTTACCTCGGAGTGGAGGCTAGAAATTCGAATGTTTCGCCGCCATGTTCGGGTTCCGCTTCATTCGTTCGAATCTGCAGTTTTTAACGCCACTAAAGGGCGGGAAACTGTATTCGACTAATGTACATGACTTTTAATTTGCTAGAAGCTCAATACATAATATAATAATGAAATATGGGGACGATGGACTATTTCTAAGTTCTAATTAAACTTCACGGTCCATCGCAATGCACCCGTTGGTCCATATCACTGGAAATCACACGAATGGTCATTTATACGATTAAAAAAATAAAACGGATAATTGCGAAACAATACAAGATTTTGAACCTTTTTTTGACCCCGAATCGATGCATTGAAGTCGGTTTCGCAATTTGCCATTCCCATTCCAACTCCAACACCGGATCCGAAATACAAAGGCCACGTTCGTCCTTTTAATAAAAAATCGAATGAAATGCAAACGATGAGGAACGAAAAAAAAACAATTTAAACAACGGACTTTTAAATATGAAGACAGAGAATACGATGCCTAGGCCAAGACCGCCACCTGGGAAAAATGAACTCCAAAAATTAGAAACAATCGCTTAAAACATAATTCCGATCGATTATTGGATATGCAAACAGCGTTGTCACCTAATTTTATAAGCGTATCGGATATACATCTGTCCCATTTCCTTCCTAACTCGTCTTCAGATCGAGAAACAACGTTACTGGGCGCCATCGCTGGGATCGAACGTCGTCCGGGAGTATTGAAGTGTTTTTTGTTCGCCCCGCCCTTTTTCGGAGTGAGTGCATAGCGATTGGGTGCTTTTCTCCGCATGGAATGAAACCTAAGCCATAAGTCACGCCCATACCAGTCACGTGTAACAAATGGACTAATCGAGAATGACTCTCCGAAAAAGAGGCGGGGCGAGGCAAAAGGACTTTACGCCGAAGTTGGAGGCTTCCCCCCCCCCCGGTTTTGTAGTCTTTGCATGTCTTTGCTTGCGACGAAGTAGTCAGCCAATCAGGGACGAACGCACCGTGCCTACGTCACAGCGCGGTTTTGGGTCGGTGACGGCCGCACCATGATGACATCACGATCGTGTTTGGCCGCTAGAATACTCCTACGGTGCTACCTTATTACTTCTATAGGCTTTATAGAGATTGCAGGCTCGTCGTGCTAATATTTTAATTTCGCGCTCATTAATCGATGAAATAATGTCGGTTATATTGGAAACAACGCTGGGAGACATTACAGTCGATCTTTATACGAAGGATAGACCCAGAGGTTTGTCCGTTTCGTTTGATTTTAAACCAAAAATGCGAATTCATTAATGTTTTTGTATTTATATATTTTACAATCTCGCAGCTTGCTTGAATTTCCTGAAATTATGCAAAACGAAGTACTACAATTACACCGTGGTTCATTCAGTGCAGGTATAATAACGCACTTTCATTTGCAGCTCTTTCAACAAACACCGTTAAATATTGCAAATTGTTTTTTTTTAAACAAAAAAAAAGACGTATCATTGATTATTTAACGTTCAAGAATTATAATTGTTTTCGGATTATATTGTAGAGAGATTTCATGGTGCAAATGGGGGATCCGAGTCGCACAGGAAGAGGTGGAGAATCCATTTTCAGGTATATATATATATTGTATATTGTATATTGATATGATTTGTGGGAATTAAAATGTTCGCAAATAATTTGTAAATTGCAGCAAACTTTACGGAGAACAGGCAAAGTACTTCGAAGCAGAGCTGGTCCCCAAACTGAAGCACGTCAAGATCGGAACCCTGTCTATGGTGAACAACGGAGAAAACATGCACGGCTCGCAAGTATACGACGCTGCATTTTAAACCTTTTTAAAAGGGATTTATCTATGTGCGGGGTTTCCCCCCAGTTCTTTCTGACAACAGGGGACAATCTGGATTACTTGGACGGGGTGCACACCGTTTTCGGAGAGGTCTCCGAGGGCCTGGACGCGCTGCACAAGATCAACGAAGCGATATGCGACGAGAAACACCGGCCCTACAAGGACATTAGGTTCTATATTATTTGCCGGAGTGCGATCTTGCAAATTTTGCTGGGATTTATATATTTTCGCCGGCTCGCGTCGAGGCTCAATCACACGGTGATACTCGACGACCCGTTCGAAGACCCTCGCGGGCTCGAGGTTCCTCCCGATTCTCCGTTGCCCACGAAAGAGCAGATGGAGGCGAGTATTTGGCGCGCGTTTCGATGGAGAATCCGGATTTCAACGAAACTAGAGCGCCATTGTTTCGCTTTGCAGACGGATTTCATAGGCGCGGACGAGGAGATCGACGAACTCCAGGGAAAGAGCCTGGAGGAAGTGGAGGAAGAAATCAAGGAGAAGGAAGCGCGAGCCAGAGCTACCATCCTCGAAATGGTATAACCGCCGGTTGTCCGAATAACGATCGCGGCGTTTAATTTTAATTTAACGCGGAACTCTAGGTCGGCGACATCCCCGACGCCGAAGTGAAGCCGCCGGAGAACGTGCTTTTCGTTTGCAAACTGAACCCGGTCACCACGGACGACGATCTCGAGATCATCTTCTCGAGGTTCGGAACGATCGCGAGTTGCGAGATCATCAGGGACAAGAAATCCGGGGAGTCTCTGCAGTACGCGTTCATCGAGTTTGAAAAAGTATACAGTATAGATTCCTCTTCTCTTCTAAAACGCAGGACTTATTTTCGGGGTTGTTTGCAGGAAGAAGATTGCGAAAACGCGTTTTTCAAGATGGACAACGTGCTGATCGACGACCGGAGGATTCACGTCGATTTCAGCCAATCCGTTGCCAAGTTAAAATGGCAAGGCATGTAATTAAACTTGTAACATTTTATTCCCAATAGTAAATCATTGTACGTATAAATTTATTGTCTATCCGTTTCCAGAGGAACAGCGGCGGAAAAGGGCGGGGTTGAAAAACGAAAACCCGACTTCTTTGCCGTCTCAAAAACCCGACAGGTAATTTTGTATTTCCTTTATCGCTTTCCACTTTGCTCTTTGGTGCGAGATTTTTATTTCTTTCGATTAAATCTTCAGGAAACACGAGAATGTTGGCCCAAGAGACCGGGGCAACGAAGGCGACAATTCCAAGGTTTCGTTTCAAGTTTATTATATATATATATATTCCGGATCGTATCTAGGATTTTGTTTCTAGTTTCTTTTGCTTGTTTCAGAGAAGGGGTTCGGCCAAAGAACGTGGCAGATCTCGTGAGACCGGCGAGCGGAGAGAGAAATCTCGAAAACGGGACGGTGATAGTCATGAACATCGCAAGAGCGATCACCGCAAGAGAAGTAGACATTAATTAATAACTGCAGTGTACATAATCTCCCTGTTTCAGTATATTGTACAGCCAATCGGGATGCTGGGAATTAAATTGGGCATGCTTAGAATCTTTAATGTTTATTCTGTTGCCGGAAGAAAATCGGTCCAGGAAAAAGGTGTAATAGGCCTATCAAAAAAGAAACCGTCATTTTCGAACGTTTTTGAAATTCGGTGCCTGAAAAACGTTCGCAAGGAATGGTGGGAGCTGTAGTTTTTCGAGCAGTTACCCGATCGATCGCTATTGGCTACAGAGGCCATAGCTCTAAAAGCGCCACCGGGAAGCCGGTATCAGCCAATCGGGGATGAACACAGTTATATGACGTCGCTGTGCGTTTTGGGTCGGCGACGAAGGCAGCCTGATGACGTCACAAGCGTGCAGGGTTGGCGGAATACCCTTACTTTTATATACGTTGGTAGCGATCGAGCGGCAGCGCGTGCAAAAGATGGAAAGTTTTCATCGGTTTAGCGTAGTAGATAATCTGAATTGCTCGTCTACAATTAAGGCGGATGGACGGTAAATTGGCGAGTTTTTTTTCCCCCCAATTTAAATCGCGAATTTTTGGTGCCCTGAAAAAAACGAAATCTAATATTGAATATATGCCTCGCTTGCTTGTTCCTCAAAAGGTAATCCCGTTTTGGAACTCGATAACTCCTGATTTCACAACCGATGGATCGTCAATAAAAGCCTTAATCGAACGAGGTGATCAACAAATCGGAGCGTTTCGTTTTCGGCGGTAAGTGAAGGTCAGCCGAGGAAATTTCAGGGTTGCGTGGATCGCGTTCGGCGCGCAATATTTGGTCACGTGACACGTACGCCGTAACGAATGCCGCGCAATAGAATGTTGCGGACGTTCCGGTGTTGCGCAGGAAAGTTGCGCCCGATTTGACTTTCTTTTTTTCCCCCCTCCGTCTCTCAGCCGGATTTTCCAAGATGAGGCTGAACTTGAAGATCGCGCTCTGTCTGCTGACTGTTGGGACTTTCTTCACGACGTTGTCCTACTGGAGCAGATGTGGGGAGAGTGGATTGGAGAGCGGGAATCGTTTGCTGAGGAAAACAGGAGCAAGCGTGGCACTTTTTTCGAGAGGCTCTTCTTCAAGTGCAGCTCGTCCAATCAGATACGGTATCAATGTGAGTTTCTGCGCAGATAAAATGATCTAATAGTGTCGGGATTATCGGAGCAGGACGACTTGTTTGTTTTACTATTATCAGACCAAAGATGAGGTGTACCGTCTGGAAAACGAAGATAAATCTGCGGATTCCTTGGTTGTCAGCGCTGCGGGACGCGACGATGATGAGAGCAACACCGAAGAAATCGATTGCCTGATAAACAAGTAAATCACGCCAGGACCGTGTCTTTTTAACGCAATTAACACCTGTAGATTTTAACGGGAACAATCAAATCTAAATTGTCCCGGGAGACGTGAGAGAAAACAAAACGCGTGAATTTAAACGAGGATTAAGTAAAACGGGGAATTCAAACTGGAGTTGTTTCATCGAAGACTGACAGTTTCCGAATAACTGCAGTTCCCTACGTGAAAACTGCGGTTTTTATTTGAAAAATGTCAGTTTTCGACAAAGTAACTGCAGTTTGTCTCGATTATCCGCGGGGTTCGGGGAAGATCGTTAAAAAATAATTTCCCAATTTAAACACTGTAAGTACTCTACTGTGCCGAATCGGTTGCCTTCCGTAGCGATTACACGGTGCCGTGCCGGCGCGACGCGCACGAGGTTTACGTGCCGTTCACCTTCCTGCGCAAGTACTTCGAGGTCTACGGCAAACTGGCGAGCGCGCCGTCCGGCTCCTCCAAGGAATCCCGGCCTCGCTTCGAGTGGCAGCACAGCTACTCCAAGTACTACGTGCCGCACGCCAAGTACGACCCGCGCGGCGCCTTCATGAACTTCGCGAACTTCAACGTCGAGGCCCGCGACCGCGTCAAGTGCATCAACGCGGTGGACGGTACGTACGCGCCCTTCTGAAAGTCCGGTTCCCCCGCTTGTCCTCACCCTTGCCGTCCCGTGGTCCGCAGGAGTTCCCGTGTCGATGCAGTGGGACGTGCGTGGCTACCTGTACCCGATCCAGATCGCGCAGTTCGGCCTGAGCCACTTCAGCAAGAACCTGACCGAGCCCGAGCCGAGGTCGGTGGTGCACGAGGACGGCGGGTCGCGGCGGGGCCGGTGGGCGCCCGCCGAAGACGAGTACCCGGCCGAGCGCGAGAGAGGCGAAGGGGCCGCGTCCGGCGCGAGGTCCGCCGTCGAGCGGTCGTGGGACGCCGACGCGTCCAGCATGGTCATGTCTTTCGATTCCCCCGGTAAGCCGGTCCGAACCTCGGTGACCGCGCGAGATTAAAGTCGGTTCGCGTTCGTCCGCAGACGGTCTGCTCCTGCGCTTGGACCAAGTGCCGGACTTGCTGGTGCTGAGCGTGGACGTGAGACTGGAGAACAACGACAGCAGCGTGACGGTGGACGTGGAAGACCGCGACCGGAAAGCGTCCTACCGCGTGCACTACGTGCGGTCCGACGCGAGCGTGTGGACCGACTACGGCCGCGACATCTACTACGGCGTGGGCGCCTCGCCCCCGAACGCGTGGAAACGCCTCACCAGGGACCTTGCCGTCGACGTGCGCAAGGGCCTCCAGGCCGCCGCTACGAAAGGTAACCCGCAGCAGAGGACCCGCGCCGCCAAGCCGCCCGCCAAGCTGAGGTTGGTGTCGGTGACCGTGCGCGGAAAGGGCTCGCTGGACAACCTGACCGTGTCGTCGTCGGCCCACCTGAGGCACTTCTTCGACGCGGCCGATTGGCTGACGCGCAACCAGGACGAGCGCGGCGGCTGGCCCATCCCCGTCGAGCGCAGGTTCGGCGCGGGCGGCATGGCGGCCCTCGCCCCGGGCTGGTACAGCGCGATGGCCCAAGGCCAGGCCATGTCCGTGCTTACCAGGGCGTACCGGGCGACCGGCGAGCGACGGTACCTCGGGGCCGCGGAAGCGGCCGCGGAGCCGTTGCGCGTCGCGTCCTCCGAAGGCGGGGTCGCGGCCCGCTTCCTGGACCGGTACACGTGGTACGAGGAGTACCCGACCACGCCCGCCTCGTTCGTGCTCAACGGCTTCGTGTACGCGCTCATCGGCCTGTACGACGCCAGGGCCTGCTGCGAGGACCGGTGCGAGACCGTGGGGCGGCTGTACGAGGAAGGCGTGGCGGCCCTTAAGGCCCTGCTGCCGCTCTTCGATTCGGGGGCCACGTCCATGTACGACCTGCGCCACTTCACGGTCGGCCTGGCCCCTAACCTGGCCAGGTGGGACTACCACACGACGCACATAGGGCAGCTGCTGCTGATGGGCACGGTGGACGACGGCGGCGACTCGCAGATCCTGAACGCGACCGCCAAGCGCTGGATCGAGTACATGAAGGGTAAGCGCGCGCCCCATAACTGAAACGAGGAGAAAGGGGGGAAACCCTCCGGCACTTTGCGCGACCGCGAGGCCCTTTCCTCTCGCCGCAGCGCCGGTGGTCGGCGAATTCTACCGCGATTGGTTCACTTTTTTAGAAGATACGGTTCCGAATTATTTGTGCCGCACGCACGTACGAAACGGTCCGAATCGTATTCTCCGTACGAAAAAGGTTTGAAGAGTTCCCCGGCCACCGACGCGCAAGTACTTAAAGCGGTTCCGGTGAACCGCGGAGATTATTATTCCCCGTGTCGGCCCTTTTCGTCTAGTCACCCAGTGTCCGTATTCGATTACGGCGAGAGAGGAAGAAACGCGTGCATAATTCGGCATCCGTCTGCTCTGAATGCAGCGGTGCCTCGGGTCCCTTTTCTTTTTATTAAACGCCGTTTCACGTTTCAAACGAACGACAAACTTTGTCGTAGAAATTATAAATGCTCAACCCAAATAACCTGTTATTCCCCCGATCGGGGGTTTGGGCCTTGTTGGACTTTTCGGTTCACGTGAGATTAATCTGAAGGAATCCCGGCGTGCGCGGTCCCAACTTGCAAATACTCGTGACAACGTTCCTAAAAGCGGTTTGCCCGTAGAAGGTTCGGGAACCAGCGAGTGCCGGAGGGGTTTTTTTTTTTAGTAAATTTCGCTTTCGTTTCACTGTGTCGTGTCGTGCGGGAGAGGCGCGAACGTAGTTTGTATAGTTTATCCACCCGATGGTTGTCGTCTCGCGAGGGTTAAGAAGGTAAGAAAACGCAAAACCCGAACACGTTGTACGACTCGGTAGCAACCCTGATTTCGGCTCCGAGCGCGTGAAATATAAGTTTCAACTTTACGGTCGGTCGGTTGTTACTAACACTTTATATCTAGAACCTGTTACGTTGTGATTACCGCGTACATCCTAAGAGAAAGAGGTTGCGGATGCAAAACAAAGTGACCAAGTCGTACATATCTACATATATATATTACCTGGTTTTCGCAAAGAGGAAAGGGCTGGGATCTAATATTATTGAATCGGTGTGTGTGCCATGTGCCGTAAATGCAACTGTACAATTCGTCGACTCTTTCTTTCGACCCGGTAAAGGATTATTTTACGGCTACTTTCCTTGTCGCGACTGCGGCTTTAAGTAGCGTTTTTAATAGTGAATTCGTAAACTTGAAACCACAGAAGAGCCGGAAATACGTACAATACACGGGCAACTACCGGGGTTTAACAACGTACGTTGGAATGATCGGCTTGTTGGCAACGTAAATATTCTGTTTCTAGTTTCGCCGGAGCGGAGCGAGCGCGCTCTCAGCATCTGGTCTCGTAAAGGCCGCTGCGGCCGATGTAGCGCACCCACTTGATGACATCGTGGTCGCTGTAGTTCAACTTGGGCTCGAAGACCTTCAGGTAGCGGACCTTGAAGCCGGACGGTGCGAACGGCACCTGCGTAACGCGGGGGAAGGAAAGACCACCGTTAAGTATAGTATTCTTCCAGTGCCACGGAAAAATATTCAGACCAGGAATCAACGTTTCTTTCCCGGCCCCGGGAAATAATTCCGAGCCGGTAGAGGAACTCGGCTAATTACTCCGATCGGGGTAATTTGAAAGATTCCTCTGCCCACAACTACGAGGGCAGAACGAAAAATAATGCCTGTTTGCCTGTAACTTTCTTAGTTTTTGACCGATTTTAAAAATTCTTTCACGGAATGAAAGTTTCATACGTCCACTTTTCGACACGGCGCCGAACGGTATCACGGCGTACCTCGAAGTTCATGGATATCGGGGGACGCGTCCATTTCTTCTTGTTGTCGGTCTGCAGCAGCTCGATCTCGGCGCTGATCTGAGATTCCTTCATCCCTCCCATGCGTTTGATCCTTCGAATCGGGACAACGTCCGAGACGGGTTTTTTTTTTTTCACGGAGCTACAGCGCGAAATACTCACTTCCACACGATGGCGTTTTCGCTAGCTTTGTATTTGGCCTTGCCTTTCATGCAGATCAGCTGCACGCCGCTCGTGTTCAGAGGCGTGGGAATGCGGACCTACGGAACCGAGAGTACCGTTAGGGGAAGGAAAACAAAAGGTTGGTTCCGGGTTTGGAAATCTTACTTCGATCTTCTGGGCCAGCAACGAAGGTTTGAAGTTGGATTTGATGACCACTTTCACCTCCATCTTGCTGCGGCCGACTTCACGGACCAGAGGGATGACGCGGAAAGGCAGGCTGATGTCTTTCGTGGTCCTGTATCTGCACGGTTCGAATCGAATTCCGTAAGTTTTCACGACTCGGGTGCCCGAAACGCGGACCGCACCTCATCAGTTCGAACTCCCCGTCCGGCGGGATGAAGCTGATGCTGTGCTCCGTCTCGAACTTGCTCAGTTTGACGCATTGGTGGAACTGGCAATCGTCGATCGCGATCGAAGTCTTGCCGGTGATCCTGCCGTCGAGAAGAAAAATACATTTTTATATTTCCCGGAAGAATTCCGCCAACGTTCCGGAGCCGAACGCACCTCGCCGGGTCATCGGTGGACCCCGCTTTATTCTTGCTCTCCATCGCTATCTTGTCGTTGATGCCGAACTTGCACTCGGGCATCCCGCTCAGGTAACTCTTCATGATCACCTTTCCCGCCACGTGCGCGCTCAGCACTTGGCCTTGCGGCGACATGAGGAGGTTGACGTACTCGAGGACGTCGAGGAAGAGTTCGTTGCGGCGGTACTTGATGCCCTCGCGGCGCCAACCGATCTGGCCGGTCACCTGAGACGTGATCTGCGCCTGCTCCTCCTTGGTCTGAGACTTGATGCCTTGCTGAGTGATGAACGTCTTCAGGATGCCGGTGTCCGTGTTCTGCGGGTAGCCGAAGTCCAGGATTTCTGCAAAGCAAGTTTCTCGCAAACTTTCTTCGCGGTGTACTGTTTTTTTTTTTTTTTT
>WWPM01015389.1:0-10320 GCA_023279145.1 Glomeris maerens | reverse complement strand
GTGCACACTTCGAACATTGTTTGTAGTTTGTGCTGTATTCCCCAGCAATTTTTCAGACATTGTTTGTGTTACACACAGTGATTGTAACATTTAATTTATTTATAAGTTTCATTAAATAAATTAGTCTATTAGACTCCACCTTAGTCTCAACTCTGCCACCAACAGAATTCCATGTCAAAAAGGTTTCACCTACTTGGCATGCAGTTCCTGTGCATAGTGCTTCCTTGCATGGTTTTGGATGTAACGGGACGCATTGCTGGGGAGTTCTGGAATTGGGGGAAAGCCGATTTTCCTATTTCAGATAAACGGCTCTAACTTCCTTTACATTGGTCCAATTTTATTTCTGTTTTCACTGTGATTCTCACACAGGACCCCACAACACTTCTCCAATTGCAACTACCTACGTATCTTTAATATTAAAGAATTTAAAACTCGGGTGACCTTGAAGCGTCAATTCAAGGTCACGGAAAATAGCATACACGGACGGCCCCCCTTTTCATACATAGGATGCATGTTATTCCATGTATTTCACTTACTCCTGCAAAGTTATGAGTGTTGGAAAATATTCATGCACCACCCGGTATAGTTTTTCTCACCAAGCTGATGAGAACCGTTCCCTCATCGTCCGGTTGCAAGTTTGCAAACGCGGAAACTGTTTATATCAGCTGTATATTTGAACAGACTCAACATGATGAATAAATTGTGTGCAAACGCTGACCAGTTTCATCTCAACTATTCTCTATGCGGACACTCCACACTCCGTTAACAACAGGTTATGGGTCCAGGGACGATGTTGATGCTGGTGAAAACTTGTGTACGGATCGACGCCCGGACAGCAGAAAAGCAACAAATTGCATTCGCATGTGGACTCAGCATGCGAGCGGCCATCTTGCTGTGGTAGCGGTAGCGGCGACGGCAGCGGTAGCGGTAGCGGCAAAAGAAGCCACACCAATCAAGGGATCATACGTGGCCAACACGTGCTTCGAGCGGCCATCTTTTTCTCCTGCTCCAATCAACCGCAGCAGCAGCGGCGTCCATTCGTCTTCATTCAAGCGACAAGCCACCAAGACGGGACGACGCCTCTTCGCCACCCATAAGCCATTAATAAACAGACATCGAGGGACACAACGGCAAGACATCGTGACCGCACTCACTTGGGGACTCCAGACACACGACATCGAGCAACACAGTGCAAGTTGACATTTTTCGGGTTTTGTTTGTTTTTCGATTGTTGTACACCCTTACCTACCGGGATATTTGTCGAGGTTTCTTGTCTCCCACACAAAATTCTCATTCCGTTGCCCAGGACCCTCGTTTTCCTTAGAAGAACCTTAAGTTCACACCACACGTAGCAGCTGCTAGGGAAGTCAAACTGCTGAACGGTAAGTAGCCAGACGCTGCGCCCTTACAGCGCGCGTAAAGTTAGTTGCTTGACTTCTCCATACTGTCCTTTTTTAGGGGGGTGACACTGCGGTGTGTAAGAGAATAAAAGTGCTTTAGTTTCTGCTAACCTACGTAGCGTAACAGGTCTTGCGGCAGAGCGAGCGCGTCGTGCAATAACTACTAAACCCACGCAGCCAGCGGAGCAAGAGATCATCCCCGACCCCAGCGTAGGCAGAGCACAGCTTCCCGCAGATATGGACCACTGCCCCCAATTCCCTAAACTAAACGTCACCAATTACCAATATTGGTCTGTGCGCATGAAAGGTATCCTCATGTGTAAAGGATGTTGGACAGTTGTCCGAGATGGATTAGGTCCCCTACCCGTTCCCCAGGGCGAATTAGATAAAAACGACCGAGCCCTAGGCATACTCATGACGGTGATAGATGACAGTTGCCAAAGCGAGATCAGCGGTTTAGAAACAGCGCAGAAAATTTCGGACAAGTTGAGTGCAGTACACGACACATGCGGCGAATGGAACGGAATGTTAGCGCTCACCCTAGACGCCCAAATGAGAAAACTACCGGAGGAAACGATGCTCACCTGCTGGATTAGGAAAAATGAGACACTACGTAAGGTAAAACGAGCGAATATAACAATAAGCGATCAGCAGGCCGCGGTGCACCACCTAATGGGTCTACCAGCATAGTACGACAACCTGAAGAGGACGGCCAGCACCAGACGCCCCGACTTTGACCTACAGCAGTTCAAGCAAACTTTGCTAGAGGAAGAAGCAAAGATAGCGGCCGACAATATCCTCCAAGAAGCTTCCATGCGCATGGCAGCGGTAACTATAAACAAACCTAACACAACAGGCCATTCATCCTAAGAACAACACCAGCGAGAGCGAAGACCACGGCGCGATACAAGCCGTGATGGTCGCAGGAATTATCGACGCAGAAGTAAACCTCGTCAATGAGAATACTCGAACGAACGGGCGTTCGAACGGACACCACGTATGCGAGACCGCAACCAGCACCCGAGAGGCCGATGGCCATCCCGCGACAGACAAAAGTATGACGTGAGGGATGTCCGGTGTTACAGATGCAACAAATATGGGCATTTTGGCCGAAATTGCCCCCGATACGGTGACCAACCCCTAGGATGCCAAAAGTGACGCTGCACATAACGCTACCTTAACAAAAGAGTCAACAGGTGAAGGCGCTTCTTCATGGACCGCAAGGCAAATCAATGCAACTACCGCAGGAGGATACGATCAAAGAAAGGTTGGCGGCAAAACCACTTGGATACTCCATAGTGGCGCGGGCGATCACATGTGAGGCCACCGCGACAAATTTGCAGATTGGCAACCTTTGGCAAGCACAGTGAAATTGGCCGACCGACGACAGATATCTGTGGAAGGAATAGGAACTATTCCCATTACCCTCTCCAATGAATGTGGTGGGAACCGTGTAACGCTTGAAAATGTATTATACAGGGTGTTCCAAAAGTCTCTTCCTATGTTTGATTGCTCACAGAATTCTTAAAAAGTGAGATAATGACATGCGGTTTTTTCAGATTGCTGAGGCATATGCTAAAGTTTACATGCTTGTCATTGTGGCGCTGGCAAACAGAGAGGTAGGCCGGGGTGGGGGGGAGGAAAGAAAAGACACATGAAGGTCATGAGCTGTCATGGCAACGCAGCAGGAGAAAGCTCAGTGGGTGGTTTGGCTTGTTTAAACCAATTCTGTAACACAAGTGCAAAGAAATTACAGGACAACCTACAAAAAGGATCCCCCTTCGCAGTCAACAATTTGAGCATGGCATAAGAAATTTGTCGAAAATGGCACTGTTCAAGACAGAAAACGTTCAGGTCGCCCAGCAATCAATGCAGCAGATGTGGACCGCGTTCACCAAGAATTTTCGCGATCTCCTTGCAAATCCATCAGGACGGCATCAAGAACGCTGCAGTTGCCACCCACTACTGTCCATCGAGTTCTCCACAAGCATCTCAAATTAACGCCATAAAAGGTGCAGCTATTACAGGCATTGAAACCGGACGACAAACCCCGACGACTTGCTTAATCTCTGGAGATGTTAGAGCGAATCGATGCTGATGCAAATTTCCTTGGGAAGATTTTATTCTCTGACGAATCCACGTTTCATGTTTCGGGTATGGTAAACCGGCATAATGTCCGCATTTGGGGATCAGAAAATCCCCATGAATACCGAGAGATTGAACGGGATAGTCCAAAGATTAACGTCTGGTGCGGTCTCATGAAGCATCAGATCATTGGACCATTCTTCTTTGCCGAAAAGACCATTACAGGACATATCTATCTAGATACAGTAGGACCTCGATATAGCGTCTCCCGCATACAACGTTTTTCCGCTTATAACATACAAATCCAATTTAACCGATTTTCAGCATATCTTTTTAGTGTTAGAAAATCCTGCATATAACGAACCCGCTTATAATGAAATCCCGTTTATAAAGCAGATATTTCGCTGCAACCCATCCTGATATAACGTTTTTGAAGCATAAATTTGTAGCAGAAGAGGTATACTTTCACTAACAGCATCGGCGGGGCAGTCTCCACTACCCAGGTAGGGGTGACTGCAGCAAAATCGCGACTAGATATACACTGTCTGCTTCCTGGATCACTGTCTGTAAGCAGTGGGTTGCGCAGCAGCCCTCACTCTCCTGATTTCTCCAATCACATGGGCCGCGACCGTCTCATGCCAACTCGCAAAGCTCAAAGTTCTACTGCATAACGAGTCCTAATTAAGATGTACTATGTAAACTGTATACTATGTACATTAGTATGTTCTAAAATTTAAAAATAAAAAGTTCTCATAATAAAAAGCTTGTGCGCGACGTTTCCACTTCATTTATTGCGAAAAAACAAAAATGTCCGCATTTAACAAATCCCGCTTATAAAGTTGAAAAATATTGCATTTGACCGCAACGCTATATCGAGGTCCTACTGTATGTTAGAAAATTACGCCATTCCACAAATGGAGGACCTTCAACCCAACTGCTTATTTCAGCATGACGGCGCACCACCACATTGGAGCCAAAATGTCCGTGAGTGCCTGGACCATCACTTTCCCCACAGGTGGATTGGCAGAGGTGGAGAAATTGCTTGGCCCCCACGATCTCCTGATATCACACCGCTCGATTTTTTCCTATGGGGTTTTGCTAAAGATCGTGTGTTCCGAACCCCCGTCCAAAACCTCGGAGAACTGAAAGCAAAAAATTACGTCTGTGGTTGCTAACATTAATAACGACATGTTGAAACGAACATGGAGAGAGGTCGAGTTTCGTTTGGATTTGCTGCGAGCAAGAAATGGTGACCACATTCAAAATGCCTGATCACCAAAAACTGCAGACAAAGGTAGATGATGCGAGGATGTAATGTCCTCAAAAAAAACTTAAGCATGTGCCGAATAGTCTTAAAAAGACCGCATGTCTCTATCTCGCTTTTTAAGAAAGTTGTGAGCAGTAAAACATAGGAAGGGACTTTTGGAACACCCTGTATATACCACAAATAGGAGGGAATCTACTTTCTGTACACCAAATAATGTTGCGATGAAATGCTGTGACATATGATGCAGGGACCGCGACTGTCCGAACCAAGTGCGGCCATGAGCACGCAAATATCAAACTCATTGACGGACTTTCCTACATGATGGAAGCACCCGCACCCGAAGACATAACCACACCGAAAATTAAATGCCATGTATGTCATTACGTCAGCGAAGTGCAGAAATGACACACCAGGCTCTCACATCTGCACCATGCAGCCGTAAGACGGATGCAGGACATACCCAAGCGGGAAGAAGATACGGAGTTCTGCGAAATTTGTGCAGCGGCCAAAGCCACATCCAAACCTTTCGTCAGAACAGGCGAGTCCTGTGCCACTAGACCTTTGCAGCTCATCCACACTGATGTGATGGACATGGGGTACGTAACCCGCAACAATGAGCGATATGTAATCACGTTTACCGATGACTACACGCCCTTCAGAGTGATATATCTGATGAGGCACAAGAACGAAGCACTGGACAAATTCAAGCATTATGCATCGTGGGTAGAAAATGTGCAAAACCGTACCATACAGAGCATCAGATCGGACCACGGTGGTGAATACATCTCGAGAGATTTCGACCAGTATCTCAGCCAAAGGGGCATAAGGAGACAACTGATAGTTGCACACACACTGCAGCAAAACATGGTCGCGGAACAGCTCAATAGGACGCTGATGGAAGCTGCACAATGCAACTTGTTACAAAGCGGATTATCGAAAAAGTTCTGGGGCGATGCAATATGTTGCGCCACCTACACATGCAACCGAAGTATAACGAGAGCCAACCAAGACCAATGCTCACCCTTCGAATTGTGGTTCGAAAGAAAACCCAATCTGGAGCAACTAAGCCCATTCGGATACCAAGCATGGTATAAGACCGCAATGCAATAAAGCAAGTTGGATCCCAAAGGCATCAGAGGATTACTCATTGGATACTCTCCCGTGTCCAAGGTGTATCTCATATGGGACATGGCAAAGAATAAATGTATTACGGCACGCGATGTAGTACTCAATGAAATTGCATTCCCGGGACTGACGCGAAGGTCAACGCAACTCCTCGAACAGACAGCTGCGGCAAGTAACAAAAAACCTGAAGTGTACATCCAACAAGACGAAATCTTGCATAGCACTCCGGACCCTGCAAACGAGCTTCTGCCAGGGACAGCATTGATAAGACAGGCAGGCGTAAACCCTGGCACGCCACGTAACGACACAGATTGCTAAGCGAGACCGCCTTCACCATCACGCATACCTACCCCTACTACGCGAAGGGGCAGGCCCATAGGCACACCAAGGTGGTATGCTGACTACCAAACAGGCAACGCGCCAACGAGTAACGCTGTGACCCATGAGGAAACCATAGTCCCTGATCCCCGTAATATGGATGAATCTATGCGATGCCCCAATGCAGCGCAGTGGCGGGCAAGTATAATCGAGGCATACACCAACTTAATAACAAACCGTGTGTGGACCTTCATCAAAAGACCCAACTATGCTAAAACAATAAAAGCAAATGGGCATTCAACTTAAAAAGGGACGAGCAAGGTACCCCAGCCCGATACAAGGCGCGCCTCGTAGCCCTCGGGAATCAACAACGACCTGGTCTCGACTTTACAGAAACATTCAGGCCAGTAGTGAAGATGAGGACGACGCGCAACTTGATCGCGTTAGCCACGGAACTGCAGTGGGAGATACACCATGTAGATATCACGGCGCCATATCTAATGGCCAACATGACTGAGGACGTACAAGGTGTGTCCCAAAAGTCACAAAACATGTTTTTTGGCTGCAAATCTACTGGTCAAAGCGCCATTGCACCGTTAGGATTAGGTGAATGGGGAACATTTAGGTTTACAGCACGCCCAAGGTCACTGTGCTGCAAGCATTAGTATCATCAAGGCTGCTGATTCCGTACACCCGTTTCGAGACTGGGTCACGGAAAGAGATGGCTGATTCGATTGAACAACGTTGGGCAATCAAATTCCTCACAAGGCTTGACAAAAAATCTGCAGAAAATCACGAAATGCTAAAGGAGGCCTACGGGGGATCTACTCCGTCGTACGTGCAAGTTACGAGGTGGGTGCAGAAGTTTAAAAAGGGCTTGGAAGGCGTTGAAGATGACCCCTGTTCTGGACGGCCTTCCACAAGCAAAACCATCGAAAATGTGAAACGTGTTCGCAATTTGTTAAACTCGGACTGTCGAATGAGTGTTCAGTTTATTGCCAATCGCATGACAATCGCTGGTGAACTGAGGGAACGTGTGCAAATCGAATTAGATTGTTTGGACAACGTTGTGACCGGTGACGAAACATGGGCTTTCCAGTACGACCAGAAAACAAAACACCAAAGTTCAGAATGGCACACCTCAGTGTCCCCATGGCCAAGGAAAGCGCGGATGAGCAAGTCTAAGGTGAAAACGATGCTGATTGTCTTCTTCGACGCCAAGGGAGCTGTTCATAAAGAATTTGTCCCTCAAGGGCGGACCGTCAACGCTGTCTACTACATGAATGTTCTGGAAGGATTAAGGAAAAGGATCATCTGCGTGCAAAAAGATATCGCTAACACATGGAAGCTGCACCACGACAATGCGCCCAGCCACACATCGCTGCAAGTCCGTGCGTTTCTGGCAAAGCACAATGTGACAACGCTGCCGCATCCGCCGTACAGTCCTGACATGTCTCCGGCAGACTTCTTTCTGTTTCCTAAAATCAAGACAGCACTGAAAGGCCACCGTTTTGACAGCATTGAAGTCGTCCATGAAGCTGTGACAGCAGCATTGAACAAGGCTTCCGTCAAGGCTTTTCAGGGGGCATACCGGGCATGGGAGAGCCGGTGGAAAAATGTTTAGATGCTAATGGGCAGTATTTTGAAGAATTTTGATAGTTTTTAATGATATCGTCAATAATTGTTTCAAAAAAAATATATTTCATGACATTTGGGACACACCTTGTGTATCTGGAAGTACCACAAGGTTTTCAGGAGTATGGCGCACAGATAACAAAAGAGGTGGACATCGATGTACCGACTGATGAAGAAATCAGATCAAGACGATGGAAATGCAAACTTAACAAATGTTTGTATGGATTGCACCAATCCGGCCGTGAGTGGAACAACTACCTAAAACATTTCCTGACTACACACGGCATAAAGCAAGCGAAAGCGGACGCGTGCATTTATTACAATCATGAGGACGAAATCATCTTAACCACATACGTTGATGATATACCCTTATACAGACGAAGCAACACAATAACCAGATTCAACGCAAAAATAGCCGAATCTTTTCGTTGCCGAGACCTCGGACAGGTAAAGCACATCTAATCCATAAGGGTAACCAACACTGGGAACACTATTAGCCTTGATCAGGAAAGCAAAAATTCCTCTGGAAATGCTTCAAAGAGGGCACAAAAACTTCAGAAAAAGACTAATTCATGCAGTGCTTGGAGTGTGAGGTGCGCCATTTGCCCGATACATTGTTCAAAACCACGTGAACTTAAATTTCCATTGTTAATGAAACAGTAAAAAATAAAACAATTGTTCATTTCATGATTGTCTCCTATTTTCCCCATTTTGAAATCCATGTGCCTGCCGCGCGCCACCCTGTATATAGAGCAGAGCGAAATGCTTTCACACTTGCACTCTGCTTAGGTTACACGACAGGTAACCGAATATATAGTTCTCTCATCGTCCGGTTGCAAGTGTGCATACGCGGAAACTGTTTATATCAGCTGTATATTTGAACAGACTCAATATGATGAAGAAATTATGTGCAAACGCTGACTAGTTTCATCTCAACTATTCTCTATGCGGACTCTCCACACTCTGTTAACAATAGAAGGGTATAAATGGATTACTCCAAAGGAAAAATATTTAAGGGGAAAGAAAGAGCGGCCCAGCGTTGGAAGGAGTCAGAAGATAGCCAATGCCCGGATTGCAAGCAAGAAGAAACAGTGGAAAATTTGGTGTTAGGGTGTAAGAAAGAAAGTAGCCAGACAGCAACAAAAGAAATGAGGGAAAAACTACAGTCTGTGCTGTTAAGATTGTGTGAGGTATAATAGTTGGGCGGAGGAGAAAATGAATTGTAACCCCACCCCCTTTCAAATCCCATTACGGTACAAAGAAAATAAAGGTTACTATAACTCACAATAGGTTATAGATCACCAGTACAATACACACTGGGTGATTTCTTTGAGAACATTTGTTGTGAATCATTGGAAGCACGTGTCTACCTGGACACAAATCGCAGAATTTTGAGTACAACCTACTTGGACAACATACTCATTTACAGGAAGCGAGAAGCATAGGTCAATTCAATCAGAATGTTGCCAAAGCCTTTAAATCACAAGATCTCGGCAAAGGGAGATTTGTGCAATCTATAAGATAAAAGGTGGGCTGAAATTGATTTGTAACCCCCCCCCCTTGGATTTTACAACATGTAATGTTCATATAAAATAAATACTACGACAGCTCTCCTTTTATTTTTAAAAATTTGTTTAGGGAGCTATTTACGCTTAACGTTTGCTTGCTTATTGGCCTGTGGAGCGAGACTATGGCAAGGGGCCTCCTAGAATGGAAAGTCTGTTGCACCAATTGTGGCAATTAAGCTTGAAACCACGTGTAGCCGTATCTTACATGATTTTCATGCAGGTTACAAATATGTCCGTTTCATGCGCAAACAAGGCGCTATTGCGCTCGAAGTTAGAATTTGTCGCTTGAGACGAGGTAATGCACGTACGCTTATGACTGCGTAAATTACAGAACTAAAATTGGACAGACGGTGCGCCAATCCTACTAACATCTTTATGATAATAATAAATGGGCAATAAAACTTGCAAAAGATTTTACCTCTTCAGTTATAAGCATTAAGTCATACAGGATGTCACGAAAGTCTATCCTCACTTCCATGACAAGCATAAAATAGCATTACTTGAAAACGAGAAACCTGATTTTCAAAAAGTACATTGTGTTTATTAGAGGAAAGACAGCTCCTTTAATATTTAGTGTGCGTTCCATTGTTTTTTATACAGGCTTCGACTCATGATGGGATGCTTTCAACCAGCGTTTTCAGGTAGTCTTGGCTTAGATTTTGCCATTCATTCTTCACCCTTTCAATTAATTCTTGATGGTTGCGGGGCCGGGGTTCAACGAAAATATAGTCCTGCAGCACAGCCCATACGTGTTCTATTGGGTTCTGATCTGGGCTGTTACCAGACCAGACCCCGAGGCCCATGTTTTCCAAATGTTTCATCGTAGCCTTAGCTGTGTGGGGCCTGGCCCCGTCTTGTTGCAGCACGGCTAGGTTTTGCTTTGGAAATGCTCTAGGATTTTTCATCACGGTTTCAAAAACTG
>WWPM01015364.1:0-16270 GCA_023279145.1 Glomeris maerens | reverse complement strand
TCATCTGATTAATAGCTGGCGAACTGTGCAATCACCCATCCATTTGGGTTTTTCTTCAACATTTCAAAACTACATTCAATCATTGCATTTGGATGAAAAGCGACAGTTCCATTTCGCATTAGTAGAAATCAGACTTAGGTACTACTACTACTAAATAGTTCAGCGTCCAAAAACCTGGTTTGTTAGTGCTGTCATTGCTTGATTCATTGACTAAACAAACTGTAGAATATTACCAACAAACCAAATAAAAAACCGTCGCAAAATCCAATATAAGCCAAACAATATGAACAATGATAACAATAATTATGACTACCCTATTAAAATATGAAACAATGCAAACAAAAATAACTGGTATACGTATATAGATACGCCATAAAACACAAAAACCATAATGAAATTTTGTTACTATAACTACTGATAATCATCATTAAATCTCGGCAAAACATCCAACTATGTAGTGAAAAGTAAACAACAGAAATGTGCATTATTAGAATCTACGCATCATGTGCGTGTTGCGTAGACAGCGGAAACTGAAAATTTTAATACACCGGCGCGATATTATGAATTTCATTGCTTCTCAATTACTTTTCTTCTCCTCTATATATATAGTAAGGCCTAGAAAGATGGCAGAACATCAAAACGAAAATAAGAACCAGAGGTGAACAAGAATTAGAAATGAAGATACAGAACTTACTACACACGTACGTGTATCGTAATCGATGATCTACCTAGGTTTCTTATGCAATATATAAATATATTTCTATATATTTATGTATATACAACTAGACAAGGGCACCAGGGCTTTGGGTAAAGGTTGGTTTTATGCAGTGCAACATTACACGAGAAGATAAAAAACGAAAATAAAATATAGACCAAAACGAAAAATGAACGCAAATAACAACCAAAATGAAACCAAACATATAATTTTAAAAGTGCTTCCATTGCTTATTTTCGTGAAGACACACTGAGAGAACTCCAATACAGTTGAAACGTGAACATAGACACATAAGAGAGGATCAAAAGAGTGGAGCTATAATAGAGGCAAGGTTCACGACTTAAAACCTAACTACGAATCGGGATTCCCAAAAAATAAAATAAAATAAAATAAAATACGTCGGGTAACACGCCAACGGTTTGAGAATAATCAATCCACAATTCTCATCCTTATTATTCACGACTGCGATCGCAATATAATAAAGCTATTGTTAATATGGTGATGGTGGTGGAAGTGGTGGTGGTGGTTTTGGCGTGATCGCGAGTACGTAAAACCAAAACGATTTCGTTATTCCTCTTTAATGTTCGTCATCGGTTGCACTTCTTTATTTTGGGGGACCGGAACAAACAAAAAGGAGTGAAATGGTGCCAGAGTAGAAGTGGTAGAAGAAGGAAGAAGACAAAATAGGAGAGCGAGAGCGAGAGATAGGAGTATGCGAGAGATGGAGGAAGAAAGAGAGAAAAAACACCAGAAGATATCATTAATAAAGTTCTGGGATGAAAGAAAATGCATTAGAATTTGTAAATATATCAAGAGTAATTCTATTAAACGGCCGTCTCAATACTGTGACTGTGATTGGACGCACCGTCCGGGTTTTCGACATTTTCGATTGCCTCGTCGGGCACGTTGTCGGCGTATTCAATGGACGACGAGGTTTGCGACAGTCTTTTCGACAGCGATGTCTGCCTGTGCGCTGGCAGGTTTGCAAAACTTGGGGTACGGGAATCTACGCCCGAACGGAAAGCATTAACTACGCGGATCTGCAACGAGAGACAAAAAGAGAAAAGAACACCACACCCCAGTGTCAGTCACAACAAGAGCGTCCATCGTGCTTCGATCCGCCTATTGATCGAAAGCATTTCGGTTTCGTTTGCTTTTTCAAGACAGAGAGCAAAAGAGATAGAGAGAGAAGGAATAACTGAAAGAAAAACGAGGAAAGAAAAAGGGCGAAAATGGGAGAGGAAGAGGATGAGGCAGAGTCACAGCCGGAGACGGAATCGAGATAATGACAGATTGCACTTCATCGCTGAACAACCATGTCAAATGTAGGCTTCAATGATAAGCATAACATGTCAAATGTGGACTTTCCTGCTCAACATAACATGTCAAATGCGGGCTTCTTTGTTAAGCACATGTCAACTGTGGGATTCCCTTTTAGGGTCAGGTTGTCAAATGCGAGCTGAACTAAATGTTTCACAAAATCATTACAAATGTGGCCTCAATTATTTTACAAATTAATGTCAAATGCGGGTTTCTCTGTTTGGCATACCATGTTAAATATAGACATAAAAACACCGGATTCCGTTTTAGCAAAGAGTGCATTTTTATGAACAAGAAAATTTGAAAGAGAAATGTTGACGTCATAATAGGTCTGCAATATGACAACAATGCGGTGTTTAAAGTTTGTGCCTCAATATCTATTTCCTACGTTATTACCGGGTAATATTTCATACTGTGAGCACTGTAATAAAGGCCATCGATAAATAATTGGGAAATTTCATGTGGTAGGAAATTTGCAGTGGGCGCAAAACTGTCATTATCTCAAACCCGCACTTTTACGTGACTTGACAACACGTAGCACTCCGACTTTCAATCGTGTACAGTATACCAAATCTCGATTCAACTTGGCACAAATAACTTGCTTCATATCTTACATCAAAAATATTTTAACCATATGTATCAGCTATATCAGTTTCAACATTCCTGGTTAATAAACCCAGAAGGCTTTGTATAGTTGCCTCGCATTCAGAAGTGGATCGATCATATATATCAATTGATCTGGACGAAAATATTCTGGTATAATAATAACATCTGCCAGTACTTGAATGTGAGAATCAAGTGGGGGCAATTCTTGTGCAAGAAGCACAACTGTTCCAATTGGAATTGCAAATGAACAAGTGCCTTTGCCCAGCAACCCAAGAGAACCTTTTATATATCAATTCAGCATTTCCAAGATGCTGTTGCTGCTGGCTTTTACAAAGCTTGTCCAGTCAATAGCAGTGTGATTTCAAGAGTTCTATACAAAAGGGGGAGGAAAAAAAGGGCAAAGGATGCCAGAGAATAGCAACCGAGATTTCTGATGGGATGCCAGCAATCAAACGAGAAAGCACAAAGTTCAGTCGAAATCAAATATAATAATACGGAAAACACTTTAGGATTTTCCCTTCATTGTCATCCAGCTTATTTGGAAAGCTGTGTATCAAATGGCAATTTAAAAGCAATGTATAACCTTCAATTTCGAAATTTAAGTGCTTCCATAATTCAGAAATAATTTTGGATTAAGTGATTTCAGCATTTTGATCAATCAATAAAAACACTTTCTAAATAATCTGAGAACTGCATATAAAACATTTGGGAAAATAAATAATGAATGCAAAATTTCCTTTTATTCCATCAGAATTCTATGTAATCTAAACTCCGTAAGTTGATCCTTTATAAACCAGCACTTTTAGGCGTTCAAACTGCATGATTTGTCCAACAAAATTGTGGATAGATATAGTCAATATCTTCATTTCCAATACAACAAATCATTTATAGTAATTTCCTAATTAGTTGTAATACAATTTCCATGAATATAGTACTGGCAATTTTTCTCATTTTTAGATATTATCTCGAATGAAATTCCACATTGGTTCCAGTGCTCATGTGATTTGTGGCCAAGTTGAAACAAGATCTGCAAGTGACTCTTTCTAGCTTAAAAGTCAATATAACCTACAGAGATGTGATCTATATTTGTTCGCACCATTTAACGAATGCCATTGAATTAACTTCAGACGAGAACAAGAAAGAGCGAGAAAAAAGAGAAGATGGTGGTGTTGATATACGTATATCCGTGCATCAGAAAATGAAAAGATGAAACATTTGCTTTCAGAATGACGCACATGCCATGCTTACTTTGTCGCCTAGCTAACATGCACAGAAATATTGGTACATGTTATTCACATGGCTCGAATGTACAAAATAGGAAAAACGATGAAAAGACAGACGGACCGACAGACACACAGACAGAAAATAGGAAAGATGGAAAAGGGATTGATTTCATTTTTTTTCCGTTCGAGAAAAACAAGATGGATTATGTATTTTGCTCCAATTTCACGGTGAATATGACATGAGAATTGCATTATAAACACATTGAACAAACCACCAATTGCCGAAGTCAAAAACTGCAACACGAGATCCAACAGCATTCTGAAGCAATGTTTTGAAAGACCTGTACACGCAATAATACGCAAAAGCATATCAAATAATATCGTTTTTCTTTTTTAGAATGAGAAGGCTCACCGAAGGTTTATTTCTAATTTATGTGCAACAACACAAGCTTTGCTTTCCTATTGTTTATTAGATAAGTTTCATTATTTGATTAGTGATAACGGCGCTGCTGCGGCTGCTTCATTTGCTTAGCATTGAATACATATAGGCCTATACAGTTGCCAAAATTTGCGATTTGCGAGTGAAATAAAATATAATAGTCTGCAGTATTATGCATATCGATCAAGCACAGTTCACGAGTATCATCGCCATAATAGCATAAACGGGTTTCTTATACACTCCTTGAAACTTTCATCACAAATACTAAGTAACATGTCAATAAATTATGGCTGCCATCAAATTCGATTTTAAAGAGTTATTGCAATTGGATTTATTTGGGTGAAACGACGGTTTGAGGGCGATATCAGCTTAGTATATGATGTCAAATCGTTTATCAATAAAACCCACATTTTTTTATTTCCCGTGATTTTAGGATCATTTCTTGTAATTTGCAAGTTATTTGTATACATGTATATCTAGTATATGTAAACAAGATGAAAGTTTCAGGGGTTGTTACAAAACCGCAATGGAAATGTAAGAAACTCAATAATGCAAAGTGGGATGTTGACCTTTAATATAAAATTATCTGTATGAACTATTTTAGTAGATTTTGCATTTACCATTCACTATAATAAGGGAAAAATACTGCATATTTTAGATATGTCTACATAACCTTTCAAAATGCTTTAAATTTAAATTGTTGTGGGAATTTATGGGAATTACTGGCAAAATTGACTGTTGGCCGCAGAATATGTAGTTAACTGCTATTCTGTAAATGAAATTTGGAGAACTACAATTGTAAATTAATCATTCTAAGTGCTGTGTGCTATATTTTCAAAGTACTCTATGTACTGACAGGAAGCTGCTACTGAAATTGTTTAGCCGATATGTAGCAGCAAAAGCAACCAGTTTGAAGACAAAACTAACAACAGAAAATGTTAATACAGAGCTATACAAAGTGTCATTATTACGTAAAACACGTTGTCCGAATATTATTCACATAAATACGAATATCAACTTCCAATTCATGTTACTCTAATATGCAGTGCATTAATAAAGTTACAAAAACTACACAAATAAATAAAATACAGCATCAAATTCTAACTAAGTCTTGTACCAGTCACTAAGATCTGCATACACAAGTCCCAAATTAGCAATTCATGGCAAGAAAAGGAAACGAATCTATGACAGGGAAACTACCATTTTAACATTGTTGTTTAAATCCAAAACACGAAATAGTAAATAATAATTTGCAGAAATATTTAAATTACTGGTGGAATCCAAAATTTTTCATGCAGGTTCAGAATTTGTTTGAGTTACATAATTGCTTTGTTTTTATTATACGTTTTAGATTCGTTATTTGCCCCAATTATCCTTTACGTCGTTGAAAATAAAAGAATTAAACATTTTCGATATGCAAAGGATAATTTAAACAGAGTGAAACTTGCAGGAATTTCAAATGTACTGTTCATTAAATACTTCAATTTCATTTAATTCCTGTTTTATTGACTGCAAATTAATCGCTTAAATCATATGACAAGTGTTCGTAGATTTCTGTAACTAATTTCAATGTGATGATGATACTCGCAAACTGACATGGAGTTAACCAAGCATCAATGTCATTGTGTGGTAGTTAGTAGTCAGTCAGTCAGGTTTACACATGCATAGAGGATAAGGGCCACCCAAATGCTGCAAAAAAAACAACATGCAACATCAAAAATATCTCCAGGCCCATTCCTCCAATGAATAACTAAAATATACCATCAATTGGCAAAAAAAGGACAACGTCCAATCAACAGTTGCCACTCTTCTCCTTTTATGTCGCATCACTTTTAAAATTCATATTTTGAGGGTTTTTTTTTGTATTGAAAACTTCGTTCTTCCCCTTTATGAAGTACGAAGATTAAATCATATTAAATTAGACTACTGCAATTAAATTCCAGTATAAGTTACTGTCTGCGATTTTTCTGTTTCTCCACCATTGGGATACAGACCAAGAAAACTGATATTGTTAACCAGACATGCCTTTGAATCCACCATTAGGTTTTAGTTAAATTGGGGGGGGGGGAACAAAAATCAATACTTAATTTAGATCATTTCAGTTGTTGGCAATGGATATTAATTACTGTAGTATCACAGGTCGCTTTTAAACGAAAAATTCAGCATACGAGACTGGTTATGTGTTGCAAAAATAGGAATATTTACTTAAACGAGTGAATTAGTGGAATTGCTTGTTGTGGATTCAAAGGGCTCGTGTATAAGGGTTTATTGAATGAGAAATGATTTAAAGGAAGTTGAAAAGAGCAGCAAAGCGGCTTACAGCTTGGTCTGTGGCACTCTTGCTGTAGGGCACGGGTATCAACCGATCCTGCAATTCACCGCCAATCACCTTTAAATATAGCACAAAGCAAAAGTGGGAGGTGTAAAGCAAAAAATTGTACGAATTCAGAGATTGAACGAGGGATCAAAACGCCAGATCTGTGTATAGATGGGATTGCGTGACGCAATCATCAGCTTTCCGCCACCAACTTACCCAATCATTTTTGCCTAGAAAACCTCAACAACCAAAACACATGAAACTAAGATAAAGTGATGTCATTAAGTAGCAGGTTAATTGTAAAGACATATATAAAGTAAAAGAAAGAAGAGATGAGCAGGTACAGCCAGACAGGACAAACAACAAGAAGTTTGGCTTTTGCAAGACGCCGATCGAGACGAAGATGAGGAGAAGAAGAAGAAGAAGACTAAAAGAATTGAAATGAAAAATAAGTCAACGAACAGTGTGTCCAGATAGATGCAATCTGTGGACGTCAGCTTCAACAAGGATATTAACAACCGTGTAAAGAAACAGAAATGACAAAACACTACTAGTTAATCATAGTGCCATCCATCAAAGTTTGTCAGCTTAATTCAAATTCTACACGTGGCATTATTATTTGCCAAACAAGTCAGAATTGATGATTTAAACGACAGGCTACTGAATATATTTCAAACTTGGGCGAAATTTCATTTGCGCATTATGCGAAAAGCCTACATTAATTGGGAAATCCGCAGCATTTTATCAATTTTAGTAAAAGTACAAAATATGACTGTGTGAAAAAAAGCAGAAAGCTTAAAACATTTGAGTGAACTTAAATTTGCAAAGTACAAAATAGAAATATAGCTGTACTGTAGTTTACTAAATTTGGCATGGTTCAGTCCCAACTATATCACAATTAACAAAAATTACCAAATATTGCAATTTGATAAATATGAACATAAATAAACTGATTCTAACAAAATATCATTGCAACGTGCACAGCATGTTTTTTTTTTTGAAAAAATTCTTATCCTCAGTTTGTACTTTTGAAGTAGCCTTATATTTAATTTAGCAACACTTTACCTCCACCAAATCTGACAAATTGACAAATAGACAGAAGTAACCAAAAAACGAAGGGAATTAGGCAAGAGTGCGAAATGGTTAAAGTAAAAACAAACAACACACCACAAAGCACGTGTATTTCCAGATGAATGGCAACCGATTGAAAATTCCTATATACTGATACAGCATCATTGGTACAGTATAGTGTATACTATTATTGTATTTGTATAGATTTTATACACGTGTCATTAAAGAATTATCGCCGTCTTCATTTCACCAGTGATGACAAACCAAAATAAGAAAAGGAAAACGAAAATGAAGCAAAAACAAAGTGAAGCTAGCTATAACATTGAAACACAAGAAAATCGACAAGAATATTAAGTGTTGGCATGGATGTTTTGCCCGATTTCTGCTTAATAAGCGAGTCAATGTAGTATTACATATAAGGCAACTAAAAACTGAACCGATGAAATGATTCAACTGAATCAAACACTCTCTCGGACTATATACTACTCAAACAAGCAACCAACCAGGTCTATGGACGTTAGTTAGCTAGTTAATCAACAAGTTAGCCAATCAACAAACTCCGAATCAATTCCAAACCATTTCTACTTTAGCAAACAACACTTTCGGCAACTGAACATATCTGCAGCGACTGCACAGCGATCGCCACGCGAAGCAAAATGCTCTAACAAAATCTCATTATTATGTATTAATCACTAATCACTATAGTTGCATAATTAATTAGCATTATCCTGCCACGCGACTATAAGGCTATATGCCCTATTTCAGTTGAACCTTGCATCAAAATGCTCATTTGACAAGAGTATCACTGCACGGCCAACCACCAAAAACCAAGTAATTTCCAAGATGTCTGGATGCAGGTTTCAACTGAAATAGACTATATACATTTAGTAATGGACGATGATGTCAACGCGTGAATAAAAGAAAACCAACCAAATCAGTGTTAAGTATGTCAGTATTTATATATAGAATCAAATACAAGCATGTAACCAGGGGTTTGTTAGATTAGAATCACTGAACAAAATAAACAACATAATGTCCAAGTAGCTCAATCTTTTTTTCGCATTCACTCACACTCATACAAATCAATCCAACACTCAGAGTTGCAAATTGCATTGAACATGGTGGGAAAAAAATCGCAGATTTCCGACCAAACATGAAAGGGGGAATATTTGGGATGAATGGGAAGGAGAAGTATCATTTCGTTTTCCGCACAATGTCGTTCGTGTTGTCTAAAATATTGGATCATCCGAGAGACTGAGAATAATAATAATCACCATAAAATACAGGTACTAACTGCAAATTCAAAAACCCGCAAACGAAAGCAAAAATACTCCTCCCTCAAAGTCCACTTTTTTGCTGTACAAAAACAACTTTTATGCTAAAAAAAAGAACGAAAGCAAATTAAAATATAAGGAAAAGTTACAAACATTTTGAGAGCGTTTCAAAGAAACTAATCAGAATTTGTCTCCCCTATTAATTGCAATTTAACGACAATAAAAAATAAAAGCGCATTAACTCTCGAGATACCATATAGCTAAATACGCGGTCGGCATAACAAGGTAGTAGGTAGATTAGGCAAGTAGATAGACTAAGGTAGGCTAGGTAAGGAAATTTATCATTCAAATTACTATCATAATGAAAATAACTAGCAACCAAAACCTACCTAAGTACGCAACTACTTTACCACGCCACGTGCAACCTTATTCTTCGGCAAAGTTAGAGAAAACTTGCGAGACGTGGAGAAATTTGTCTACGTATCTATATATATACTGTACATATTACTGTATAATCATTATAACCAGTGCTAGTCAGTCAGTCTTTCCATTACTTTCCATTGTCTTTTTGCTGCCATTCCAGGTAGCATATATCACCAGCTATAGACCCAAGACCAAGACCAGACACACTTCTTGCCTTGCTTTCCTGTATTCCTATGCCCCCTTCCCGCCCCATCCCCCCACTTATCCTTACAATATGTTACACCCAGGCTGCATGGTTATACACCCTGATCCAGGATCCAGTATATGGTAAAAAAAAGGTGGGGCCTCTGGGGAGGGGGATGGGGAATAAAAGGTATAGAGATAAGGTTTTTTTTCTTTCTTTCTATCGTTCTTATTATTCTTTCTTATGTTTGTTTGCGTCTCTCTCAGATGCTAGTCTCGTGCACTTTAGGGGGTTCGATGACATTCTCGTTGCTGTTCACCTTATTACTGTTCATTGGGGGCATCGAATGGGTTTGGGACGTGTTGGCCGCAGTGCCACCGTTAAGTTGATGGTTGTTCTGGTTCAGGTTCTGGATCTGGTTGAGGTTGTGTCTTTCCAGGTGAGCAGGCTGGGACTCCGAGGGCACATGCGGGTCGTTGTTGGTCGAGGTGGAGTTGGTGTTGGTGTTGGAAGGTGGAGGAGTCGGGGACTGCGAGAGTTTCATGTTCTGATTGTTGAACGAACTTGCGTGGTTTGGGTTTTTGGCCACCGACAGGTCATATGGGTAGTCGTTGGGCGAGGGCGTTTTCACGTCCTCGTCGATGTAGCTAATGTCTGACAGTGGTCGATTGCCCGGATGACTGCGTGAACTACGCAAACTGTGTAAGCTGTGTAAGCTATGAACGCTACGTTTCTCCTCCATGTCCTCCAAGGTGCTCTTAAAGGCCCTGACTACCCGCAGCTGTTCCGCAACACGTACAAACAGGTGGTGGTGGTGGTGGTGGTGGTGGTGGTGGTGATGGTAGTTGTAGTGGTAGTTTTGGTTGGTGTGGATTGAAAAAGGGAATGGCAAGTGGGAAGGTGTAGGGGGAAAACACACAAGACAGAAAAAAAAAATACAGAATCATCAAAACCATGTCCTCGGTTTGGACAAAACCACAAAAACAGACATGAGGCATGCCGCGCACTTTGAAACACCAGAATCTTTTGTTTTAGCTCCATTCAGTTAATTCATTCTCCCACAAAGCGCGAGAGAGAGAGAGAGAGAAAGAAATAATATAGTGTCTTATATCTTTTCAAATATAACATTGCCATGAAATATTGGTGATCAAACTGGACGGCAGCCATTGCGAGAGATTGATCGCGAAGCTTTGCGCCGTGCCGCACTGCGAAAGGCCACCCAGTAAACCATTCATTCAAATCATTGATTTTTCTATCTGGCATTTAGAGGAACAACCATTAATTTCATGTCATGATCCAAAGTAAGTTTACGGTAAGACACCGTAAACACGGCACGGCCCTCCGCAACCAATCTGCACGCAGCAAATCAAAAACAATTAATTTGCTCATTCATACACACCACCAACCAGCAAGAAGCATTCAAGTCATTATCACTACTTAAAGACAAAAATCGATCGGATAGCAACTGGCTCATTGTGAAAGAGAGGGTTTCAAAGAAAACCACCAGAAATTCTCAAACAACAATCACAATGGGCAAGGCCAGCTATATATGTATCATCTCTAAATAAGACTACATATCTACAGGCCTTCGTCACTGAAAACAAAAAGACACATCATCATCATCTTCATCATCATATGAATCATTACCACACATGTACAACAAGACCTATAACATGCAGCCATGCCTCACATTTTCAACAAAGATGTCAACGCGTACACCGCCAACTCGCTTCGTGCCAAAAAAACTGCGGCTATATTATTGTTTTGCTTTTTTTAACTTCGTTTTAAATATCGGTTAATAACAGAAGAATGTTGAAAGTCAAAACAGTTGTGGTCCAATTTGAATCAAATCAATGCACTGTGTCAAATTCAAAAACACATAATTGTTATTTTTAATTTTGTTGTAATCAATTGAAAGTAATGTATTTAAGTCTAAAGTGGAGGTTCAATTTTGAAATAAATCAATGTACAATTTCGGAAAGAAAAACACGAAATTGCATTTTAAAAAACAACTATCAATTAACTTAATTCCCCAACATTTTACCGTTCACCAATATGGGTTTCAACTAATTGAATGTAATAAAGGTATAGCTAGTTTATTTAAAGTTCCCAGGTAATTTGTGTCCTTTAATAAATCTTTGCCCAAATCTTCTAAAATTAGACAGTGTTGCAGATGCAATTTGTATATTGCCTAAACCTTTAAATACATATAGTAAATTGCAGGACTATTTTCTGCGCACTTCCACATCAAACCAGCCAATTATATTATAGGAGTAGAAGACCAATTTATGAATTTCCTCAAAAAAAGGGGGGAATGAAACAAGTGTACTGTACGTGTGGACATCTTTCTAGTGGAAAAAACATGCTGTCTGCCTCTGCCGGCCGGCCAAGTTCAACTGAAAATCACAATCACCATGCTTAATACGAGATGTTAGATCAATACATCGGCGTGAACTAGTGCAGTTCTTCTATTTTGTCACCGAGATTTACCGATATCAGTTCAGTCTGTCCTAGAAAGCTGTTTTCAAATTGGCATCATCCAGACAGCAGCGTGTACTTCTCGACACAAAGGGCATGTTATTTGGAAACCAATTCAAAAAAGAAAAATCGTGTTTTGCCAGTGTCTTGTGTTCAATATGTGGTACATAGCTCCAGGTATTTGAAGCAACTTCATCGTATAAAAAAGAAAACAGCCTAAACATAATCTTCATATATTTCCATATTTTCCTACATTGCACTGCAAGCAAATTTGCATTAAATTAGAAATAAGTTGCTTCAAATATGCCAGATGCAAACACAAAAACACACAATGTATAATGTAATCTTGGATTTTGCTGTGTTTCACGGCTACATATATAGTATCTAGTTTTTTTTTTAGTGGCGATACATGTTCGCTCTTTCGTGGATTTTCTGTCATGTCTTAGGTTATCTTCGAACAAAAAGGCCTCATTGTCAATGTGAGCTGAGCTTCAAAATGTACCCAGCTCAAAAAAAAAAGAGGCTTGACAATTTTCAAGATGAAACTGACCGCACTGACCAACGTGCTTTTACAATGGTAAAAACAAAACAAAACAAAACAAATTATCAAATACTGATAGTCCCCACGTACTTGCCGATATATGGAGAACTGAAACTAAAATGAAAGCTGAAAACAAAAACTAAAGAATAACTTCCAGGATGAAACCTTCACTCGGCACAAAGAGGCGCGCTAAAAAACAAAATACTGGTACCTACACGCAATATTCACTGAACAGATCTAAATAAGAGTACACGGACACATATGTAATAATAATGGAGAAGAGAAAAGTCAAGTTGTTGGGAGGCTATGGCGATGTCTATCGTAGGAGGAAAGAAGGAGATTGTCGCTTCTTACCTGGGTCTGCAGTCTTGTCAAACCCCTAATCCAGAGTATCTGTCCAGTGCGCTTCGAGTCCCTCGACTCGGAGCCCATGTTGTCGTCCATCATTGACGCGTTTGCGGCATCGTCCGGTGAGCCACTGCCCCACGTCAAACATTTGGGCAGCTTCTTGGTGGGAACGGACGTAATCACCTGCCCCCACAGCAGCACGCCACACCCGAAAAATATACACCACATCCACTGATCGAGGGTGAGACCTTTGGTGGAGAAGGCCCGGTCTCCAAATTGCACGATCAGTACCTGTAATCAATGAAACATGTCTCAATATTCGTACAGAACTACACAGGGCGACTAAGAAGGGAAATATTCTTTCAAAGCTGCAACATAACAGACGACGGAGAATGTTGCGCAGTTTATTATACAGGATGACTCAAAAATACTTGATATACACATGCTGCACTGTTTTAATAGATTGTGTTTCAGAAAACTGAACAAACGCCATTTTAATATCAATCACAACTACACGACCTCATCTTTAAACTGGTAAATCACTCATTTTTCTACGATTCAAAGATGCTGACAAATACAGATTCGTAATCGGATAATTCACTTCAAATCACCCTGCATAACAAACTTACGAGTTAAAGACAAAAACGACGACTCACCTGGAGCAGAATAGTTGCGATCCAGATTATGTAAAAAATGGGATTGGTGAAGATACCGGAGAAGACGTCACGTTGGCCGTGGATCTTGCGGGCGTTGATTTCATTGAATAGTGTCATCATGACAAAAGTATTGAAGATGATTGTGAAGTGCTGAGTTGGCCCTTCGTGGCTTTTGCCAAGTCCCGTATCAATATCAAAGAGGTCGGGTCCTGCAAACCACATATAAAACAAAATGTTTTGCATGTCTTTTTTATCTATTAGGGCGGGCTGGAACCATGCTTACCGGCAAAGAGCAGCGTGAAAATAATAGCCAACTGGTAGCATGCATGGCCCAGAATGTTTTTCATCATTGTCCTCGAGATGAGCGGCTTGGTACGTCCATAGGGTTTGCGCACCAGCAAATCTGGCGTTGGCAGTTCAGTTGCGAGAGCGAGGGATGCCAGCGTGTCCATAATCAGGTTAACCCACAACATTTGTACAGCTTTCAGTGGGCTGTCCTGTTTTTCGAACCAATCATCAAAATAATCAATATCGCATGCAACACGAACAGGGTGTCCAAATATCCTGATTTTATCAATATTATTCTGATTTTTAGAAGCTGGTCCTGAACTTTTGTACAAGTTTAGGATAATCAAATTGAACGTTAATACGTTTTACTGCTTGTATTTTAGTTCAATCACTTCATTTTCAGTTAGATTATCTTACATATGTGTACGTCTCTAGTTTGTTTCAGAATCTTTGAACTCAGTTAAATAATTTTGCATTCGATTTAATTATCTTCTTTAGGATTTCAGGCTAATTGATTGCTATAAAATGTATAAATACGGTGTTTTATTAGCTTTGTTAGCGTAATAAACGTTATCATGATTGAGCTACTTGCACTTGCCGAGGAAACTCAAGTTTAGCTTGGTGAATAAAAATATTAATTGATAAAATTAATTAAAATTTCTGACATCCGATGAGATGCTGAGCCATGTTTTATACAATATCATAATGTGTCATTATGTCTTGGAACCTATGTTCGGTGAAAAGGATCTCTTCCAAATTAAACTAACGAGTGCTACTTTTTCCAAACTGCCCCTCATTTGAGACCAAATCTACCTGGGCACCCTAAACAAGAACTAAAAGAAAACGACACATTGAACCGTTCGCAGACTAACCTCTATAGCGCATGCTCCGATAAATGCTACTATGACCGCAACAACGTTGACAGTCAATTGAAACTGGAGAAACTTGGCTATGCTGTCATAAACGTTTCGGCCCCACATAACCGCTTTCACGATACTCGTGAAGTTGTCATCGGTAAGAATGATATCGGAGGCTTCCTTGGCAACATCAGTACCGGCGATTCCCTAAACAGCAAACAAGTTTAAGTGCTGCGGCTCGTGTCTCTCAAATCACAGAGTACTTAGAAACTATTTCGGCTGCAAACCATTGCAAAGCCGACATCGGCCTTTTTCAAAGCGGGACCATCATTGGTACCGTCTCCTGTGACGGCAACCACTTCACGTGCCACGTTCAGCTTACTGTCGATGATACCCTTGACAAGAGTGTATTTGTCCGTCGGTGAAGACCGGGCCAAAACCCGAAGCCTGGGCCATACTTTGTCAATTAAATGTTGTTGAACCTGCTCAGAAATAACCAATATGTTATCCATCGCGCCACCAACACAAAAATCCATAACTCTTAAGTACATTTTCTGTGACAATTTGTCAAACTAGTAGTAAAGTCAAACTGAATTTTTAATAATAGCGAAAACTGCTTCAATTTTGACTGACAATTCCTCAAACTCCTTGAATTCCTGAATACTCAGTTGTTTACAGATTTCTTTTCTGAAAATTTATGCAAGCGATAAAGTAACTACGTATAAAAAAACTCCAGAAAATTACAAAGTTTGATGTAACTGCAGAAAGTTCAATCACTAAACATCAGAAGTACTGAATATTATTGCTGCACATGAAATTGAAAGATAGGCATTCAAAAAATGTCATTATTATATGGAGTTTTTACATACAAGTAGGTTAATGTGGAGGAGAAAAAATGTTGAATGAGAATGTAACATAAAAGCAAACTGCTTATTCACCTCTCCGCTTGCATCCCGAATACGCCGGTTGAATTCTTTTCCTTCCAAAATCAGGAAATCATCACCCGGCTTGATGATGCCGCATTTCATTGAAATCGACCTTGCAGTATTAATATTATCTCCTGTAACCATGCGTACTGTAATACCGGCTCGCTGACACCTTCGGATAGCTTCAGGTACCTTAGAACGAGAACCAACAACACTTGGATTATTTTATCGTAAACTTGGGCTGTATGCAGAATATTCGCCGTCATTTTACCTCGGTTCTGACCGGATCTTCGATGCCCACAATACACAGACAAGTCATATTGTTGACTACGCTATCTTCGTCGTCCCAGTTCGGCTCCACGTCGTAATGTACCTGATTAAGTTCAGCTTTGCCAGGAACAAAATCGCGGAAGGCGATTGAAATTGTGCGCAATCCATCACAGGCCATCGGCTCAATCACTTCTTTCACGAGTCTCTCTTGCATCTCTCTCGTCAGTCGTTCAAGTTTTCCATCTTTGCCATATATAAAGGAACACCTTTGACAGAAACAAAATCCCATCTCAAATCGCATAGTTAATGGACAACCAATAGACATTATTACTTT
>WWPM01015349.1:0-32716 GCA_023279145.1 Glomeris maerens | reverse complement strand
GACTTTTTGCCACGCTAAGCGGAGCTTCCAACATGCAAAACACTGCGTTTGATCGGTCCTAGGTCATTCTGGCCACCTTAGCTGGCGGCCACGATTAACCGGCGGCCACGTTAAACGGCTTTGACTGTATATGTAGCAGGGAAAGTCAAAAAGTTGTTTCCATCCTCGCAACTTCACAGGGTGAGTGAAATACATTAAAAAGCATAGGGGTCTTACGTAAGCTTGAGAGCTATCCATTTATGTGCGTTTCCGTGACCTTGAATCGACGCTTCAAGGTCGTCCAAGTTTAAAATTCTTCAATATTAAATATAGGTACCACTATAGTTGCGATTGGAGAAATGTTCTATGGTCTTTCGATTGAAAAGAAATTGGACCAATATTAAGGAAGCTAGACCGACTTAGCTGAAATGTGATAATCTGATTCCTCCATTCACAAGAACGTTTCTACATTGCAGCTCGTGACATCCGAAGCCATGTCAGGGAGTCCAATACACAAGAATTCAGCTGCGAATCCAAGCTGCATGTGCCTAATACCCTGTACAAACATGCGCTAGTGTCTATTAACTTAGTAGACGCTAACTTAATACCCTTTAAGATAATCGAGGAGCTAATTGTTGTCGCGCCCTAATAAAAATTGTTGGCTGTCACATGCATGCCACATGCATGCCACATGCCTGCAAGGCTGCAAGTGAAACATTCACAGCTTTATTTCAGCTTTATTGCAGACCTGCGACATCTTTAAAAATTTTTTGTTAGGGCGTTCACACAGTATCCTGTTCACAATTATGACGTCATGTTTGTGTGATTTTTACTGACAATAAAATGGCGGACTCGTCAGATTTCAACCCTGGGGAATATGGAAAACGTATGCCTGCCAATTTACAGCCATATGGTGGGGGACTGGTTTTCCTAGTCAATTGTTCACCGAAAAAGGGAAAAAGGTAAGGTGAACCACGCAAATTCTTTCGTTTGAAACTTCATTGTTCATAATATGGAGATGACAATTATGTTTGGGACCTGAATAAGGTGTTCATATTGAGGGGTTGTTCGCATTATGGAACGTTCAGGATATAGAACGTGTGTCTAATGTTAAATCAATGGGACGCTGCCGGGACCACGCAAAACCGTTCAGATTGAGGGGATGTTCACATTATAGAGCGTTCAGATTGGGGAGAGTCCATATTCCGTAATTAGCTATCATACATTGTTCGTGTTGGCCGAAGTGAATGTCGCAACTACTTTTCGTTTTAATGAAGCAACTCATTCATTGGGCTCCGTGTTCTTCTCACCTTGATTTCAGCAATAGAAAGGAATTTGGAAATGTTTTAGTTTCCATTAAGCTCTTGTGTGTATTGGGCTTCCTCCTTGCATGGTTTTGGTTGTCTCAAAGTTCTTGAATGGGGGAATCTGATTTTGATGTTTCACCAGGGTCGGTATAGCTTCCTTAATATTGGTCCGATTTTATTTCTGTTTGTACTGTTGTGCTCATAAAGGTCCCTAGGAACTCGTCTCCAATTGCAACTTCCTACTCATCTTTAATATTAAAGAATTTGAAACTTCGACGGCCTTGAAGCATTGACTCAAGGTCATGGAAACGTACATAAATGTATAGTCGCCAAGCTCATACGTAAAATCTACAGTATATATGCTGTTTAATATGTTTCACTCGCTTCTGTATGAAGTTATAAGGACTGAAACCACTTTTTCACTCACCCTGTATATGAAGCGTGAATGTGTTATTTGACGTCAAACTGCTTTGAAAAAAATTCTACTGTTTAGTTTTTTATTATACAAATTGCATGCAAACAGAGAATTTAATTTGAAATTTAATTATGCATTCGGCAATTATGCGCATAGAAGCTACAATTAAGGCTGCAGATGTAACACCGCATGCAGTCAACTGCTTGCAGTCTCCAGCCAAGAAAAAATTATGTATATGAGATGTGGGCACGAAAGCATTTAAAATTCAGAACAATGCAGTAGCTCTTGAGTTTTCAATGTTAACGATTGTGTTATTTTTTTTTTAATCTCTGATATTGTTGCACATAAAAGTGCACTATCGCACAATTAGGCGCAATGTGCATCAATGAGGCATAAAACTAAACTGAACTTCAAAGTTAAATTTAACGGCCATATACAAAGTTTCAACATAAATTATCTATATTATTTGTAAACGCATGGTTTTATCAAAGTTAAATGTAACCGAGCTGTGTAGCATATACAAGTAGTTAGCTATGTGTATCGTATTTCACGACTAGAGCCTGGAAGTTCACTTAACCCCATAATAACAGGGCTTGTATCATATAGCTGTTGAAGAATTCTCATAAAAATGTGCACTATGTATGTGGTCGGAATATAAACATATAAGTATCATTTACAAAGTTTTAAAACATTTTCATATGCATTAAATATTACACAGTCAAAAGATCGAACTAATTCAGATTAAAGTAATTAGAGAAGGTAAAGAAAGTGTGCACAAGGAATGAACAAACAATATTTACTTAGCTGAAATCTAAATAACTTGCGATTTTCATGATTTGCATGAAACACATATGTGTAGTTAATATTTGCAATAAATGCAATAGGGGCGAGATTACGTTGTCAAAGGATTATGTATGGCACAGGGTAAGATACAGTACTGGCTGCGTTTGTGATTGGAAAAATTACAGAACAATCAACATTGGCATGGTTGCACGCGTGAATTATGCAGGCTATAAATGACCCTTACTATAAGTAAGATGTGCATTTAAGGCATTGTTTACCAAATGTGCACGTAAGTAACATGTACCTAACGTACAGCATGCGCTAACGCACACGCATGCAGTGAAGAAGTATCATAGCGTCAAAATACAACATTGAATGATTTTATTTTTGGCTCATTGTTGCTAAAAGACTAAAAATAGATGTAGCCCCACCATTCCTAATTCAATGATAAAGAAAGGTAATAATGTTTTCATACATGCTGAACGAAATATGCTCACAAAGTAAGAACGAAAGATACTGGTAGCAAAGCAATACTCTTATTACCTAACGTCTGTGCATAAGAAATTGAAAGTTTCACAAACGAAACATTGGTTACATAAGCGTTACTCTTGATGATAGTTCAAATCAGTCTCAGCTAGGTAAGGCATTTCAGATAAAATTGAATTGAACATATGACCAGATCCAATTTTATTTGATTGAACATATGCAATTATCGTATCGAATTGTATACGAAACAAAGCTTTGGATTTGGGGTATGTAACTAACCCTACAGGGTTTGTCTGTGCTTGCTCATCAAGCTCCAAGACTGTCCTCTGTCTACTTAAGCTGAAGAGGAGCACTTTAGAAGTGCTCGAGTTTATGAGACATGGCGAAACTCGCCTTTCGTATTGCCAAATAACGACTCTACAAAAATCCACTTGAATTCAGAAGCTCTTGGGGGTTTCGGAAAGGAGCTGCCGTGCAATATGTACGTTGTAAATGCGCAGTTTTTCGCCCTATCGCTACCGTATAACTTCAAAAGGAGCGCGATCTGACGAATGACAAATTTTCTAGCAAGCGAAAAGTAAGGAGATAATACAGAGCTCGTGTTGGCCAAGACACGGGGCAATATCGTCGCCAGAGAAAGTTTACAGCCGGAAAAAGTGCCATGTGTGTTGTGTATTTGCACGACGACGAGGTCGGTGGGCCAACACGGTACACCCGATAAGTGCTAGGACACGATAGGGTCTCCATTAGGAGAGCAGTTTCTAATTTTTGCTCGAGCGCAATTAGCGTCGAAGACGATAAAAATTCGCCTTCCAACACACACATTTGCGAAAACGTATTCTGAGCAGGGATGTTAGAGCACATGCCATTCTGAATTCGCAAAATAATGCCAACTAAAGATTTGAAAATACAGTCAAGAAAAAAAAATGTGAAACTTTTAACTGGAACCTTCAATATGTAAGGTTATGTACTTGTATTGCAATTATAATTTCGTATTGTGTACGGTCTATATATTTTTTACTATATTACAATTCAGAGCGATTTAGAAAAATTACACGAAAAACTCATGTATTTCAGTTTGAAATCCATAATATTTTGTATCCATGTCAAAGTACTAAAGTGGATTATTTGGAATCTACTGCAAATTTTGAAAAAAAAGAATTTGTAACCGATTAGTTAAGTTGGCCATGGCAGGTACAGCACAATTATAACACAGATGATCTTTGAACGCGCATTGCAAGGTTATTATAATTTCTTTTAGACTTAGCTTGAACTTTACATGTAGAGAATACTCCGATGTATCGAATTGTAAACTGAGATGTGATGACATATCTATGATTTTGAAATACATTTTTATGAAAACGTAAAACTGTTGATCACTGTGAAACCTGTGCCTGATCAAGGTTTGAAGCTGTATCAATCATAAAGGGTATCATAGCTGCGTACAATCCTGTCTCAAATGAAGAAATCACTAGAATTTTTCTTGTTGTGCTACCAAAAGTTCTTAGAAATCGTGCAAAAACATAAGAATACAATTGCGACTGTTTATGATTTAATATCTGCTGAAGTTGCTCGACAAGCACTTTTGGATAGGATCCAGTCATGATATGCAGCAGTGACCAATATTTCCTCAATTTTTGTAAATAGTTTCATTTTCATTGAAATTTAAGAATTCATAATAACATAAAACAGTTGATTTAAAACAAACTCATTACTCTGTTGTCCACACAGTTTGGCAACCAACTCTGTTACATTTTTCTCGGGCACGAGCTTGACAGCGATGTCATTGCTTCCTAGCAATCCGCCTGGCACACCCTGTATATAAAGAGCCAATTTCATGAACCAGCAATATGTTCATTATAAAATATTTAACCATGCAGATTGAGCTAGTGTATTCCGCACAAAATTTGATATGATACGCTATTGCTGTTGTATACTGTAAGGGGAATAAGATTGTAGGATGCATGGAAGGAGGGTGGATATAAAATCTCGCATCTCTCATTGCAGAATGGTTTGTCCAGAGTTTTTGGCCATCCCACAGAGCGGTAAACATATTAGAGCAACACACGGGACGGGGTCGGCCGCTGTGCAACGGCCGCCCACCATACTCTTGATTGACGCCAACAACGTCACTGTTTACTCGGCTGGCGCCATCCAGGGCCACCCAATGGCGAATGGCGGCACCCCAACCAACTTTTCTTCCAAATTTCCACCCTTGCCAAACTACCATGGTCTGACACCCAGTTGCACGTATATCGAGAAGGAGGACACCGAGTTTGAGAGGGAAACGGACCATCAGAATGTCACAACCAATGAGCCGCCATTGCTGCGCAAAGTGTACGAAGACCATCAACATTTCGAAATTCTAAGTCTGTTTCGATACCCATAATAATCTGAAAATCTGGCGTGGCCATTTCCACACGAAGGGGCCATGTTGCCAGGTGCCCATTCGGCTGTTATGACCTCAATCTCAACGCCCTTCTCGGTCAAAGATATCCTCAACCTAGGTGACCAAACAGCAATGGATCCTCAAAATTTCTTCTTCCAGGGCGCAAGTAGCCTTGAGAAGATTTTCTTCGATGATTCATGCTCCATCATGATGAATGGTTCTTCGGTGGGGCCTGAATCTGGACCAGGCCCTACGAGTCCACCTCCACCTGTACTCCATAGCCACATGGCACCCGGGAGTCCTTGCAAGGACTATATGATGTCATTTGGAGGCTACAGTCCTAATGGGTCCTGTATGGGCTCTGTAGTTCCAGAGTTCCCCCCTATGACGTCATCTCACGTTCAAAGCCTGTCTCACATGTGCTCACCCTATGCATTCTGTCCCGAGGACCCAGTTGCATTTTCTGGAAGCTCATTCAAGGACCATCATCATCAGCAGACGGTTGTAGGGAACATCGATAAAAGTAAGAGACTCTCCTGGCGAAACTGTTCAATTTATACTGTATACGAATGTGTAGTACACATGCAGCATGTCAGAGAGCTCTTGAGCTGGTCACTTGTCCGAAGAGATCACCTGTTGCCTATTGACCCAAGTGGTTGGCAACCCTCTCGATATACACTTGTGTTTTAAGGGGTACGAGAAACACAACTACAACAACTTCCTTTTGGATTTACTAGGCACTTCAATGAGTATGCAACACACAATGTCAAACTACTTCACACCTTGTAAACTTAAGTAGGTAGTGTAAATGAAGGCAGTTCATCGTTATTCAATTTAAGTAACAGTGATTTATATTCCAATTTAATCTTCATTCCTGTAGAAATAATGCTTGCACTTTGTATACACATTTAACCAAATTTACAAACAGTTTATAATTTACAATTAACTGCAAATAATCAAATAGTATAGAGGTAAAGGTTTTTATTATATCCAGAAGTTAATAAAATATTTTTGTTCAAACTTTTCTAAAAATCAAAGACTCGTCACAATAAATTGTAAAGTTAAGCAAAATATGATGATTGTTGATAACTATTGAGCAAATTAACTTCCAAGGATGAAATTAAAATTATGTGAAATTTGAAAATGTATAATGCAAAAACCAGACTACAAAACACAAAAGCCAACATTTATAGTTCTTGCCCAAACAGAGGCGGTAAGGTATGATCTTAACTCCACCACCCATTTATTGGAACTATTCCTCCCACTTCAACTGTATAGGCTTCCCATTTAGGCGATTACCCGTTTTCATTTGTTTAGAGGACTCAAGAAGATAAATACTAGAATAAGCCTTAGCAAAATCGCCATCTTAAATAAAAGGGATCTCTTTGAAGTAGTATTTATTGAATACAATTAGTTATTGTTATACGTCTGTTTACAGATGGTATGAACTATACAGGAAGTATTGGGGGTGATCAATTCGATTACATCTCATATTCCTATGCCATCATATTCATGCAGTACATATTTTCTATTGCATCTTTAAAATCACTTCAAATATAGCAACATATACTAGTAATCCTAATTTGAAAGTTATATCACCGGTTATTTAGTCTAATAGAGCAGATACCATGACTATAATTATGGAACAAGTAAGTTTATTTCGAATTTGAAAGTGGGCAGTTGCACATTGACATTATCTACATGTACATATATAGGTACCTTCCAATACAGTATTTACCATTCAGTTAGCTCACTGCCTGTATTTGTTCGCTAGAATGGCAGGCAGGATGCTGCTTCTAGAATTCAGTTGCATGAACACTCCCATTTCAGCATAGATTTCAAACAATTTGTGTATAGTTAAAGATGATATCGATTTGGGTGCATGCTTGCCATGCAGAGTAGCTTGCACGGTTTAACGGATGCAACATGGAGGGTCTACAAAATTATGTCATATAGCTAGGTCATATGCCATAACATTTTCGGATTGCTCCCTCACTACTTCATGCATGATATAGCAATTTCAAACAAATTTTGAGTTTTGCTTGACCCATCATACTTTAGAATCCCTTGCCATATTTATCATTTCGGGAAATATGCATGCAATTCAATTTTCATGTTTTGGGAACGAGTAAGATCACAATAATAAAGTTTCAGAATGTTGGAAGCCAGTGCATTTGTGCACTCTTCCAAAATTGTAAAATTCTCGCAAGTATTATATTGGAACTCATAATTTTCCACCACTGAAATGGATAATATTGGGAGTTTGCACTGGAGCATGAGGCTTATGTAGGCCTGCATGCAATAAATGTGTAATTAAGCCTATATTCATGCAAATTGGTAAAACCTACTAATGCAATTAAGGGTTATGGAGTATGTATTAACAGCCAAACGATATGTAAAAGTTCTTTAATCATACATAAAGATAAATTAACAGTTACACAAAATGCACGCATTCAATACATCATGCATTAAGCAACGTGTGAATATATTATCAGAGCTATGTGGAAATGTTTACTGGAAAATCACATTGTTTATAAACTTGATTTATTTATACGAAAGGCTGAAATGCTAAAGGCCAGAGAATATGAATAAATCAGGTTGTTAAATGTGGGCTGTTGCACTACTCCAAAAATGTCTAAGCTGAAAGTGTGAGAAAAGTAACAATGGCTTGAGCAGAATCTATTGTGTCCGCTTTTCTGGTGGAGATCAAATACATATGCACCAGGAGAGCGTCTTAGTTTATTTTCTCTGTAAATAAATGATAGCTGGACTGATTACAGAGGGCCAGGAGCTTGCGCTGCGGTCGGTGGGAGCCCTTCACAATGCACTAACAAAACGGAAACATGTGCAGTTCCTTTATATCAGGATGGGCAAAAAGTTTACTCTCCGTATATAGGGGTGAAGACGCAACCAACGCCAGAGCAGCGACATTGTTCCATAAACAATTATTTCCACCAACACAGAAGCAAACATCGATCAAATAGAATCAAACCACACTCGCAGTTGGCTCATTAATTACTCGATTCGAAATAATCTAGTGTATCAGCATTATACTTGTACATATATTTGCACTGCTGATTCATCTTAAGATTAAAAAAATAATTGCTCAGCTGAATTAAATTGCTCTTAATCAATTACAAAGCCGATGATACAAGAAAAATAGCAAACAGTCCCAGACTCCTTATATTTCAGGACAATGAAATGTGGAGATTTCGATTTAATATTTTTATGATGGTCTATGAGCAAATCTTTGTCCAATATTTAACAGCTACTTCGTTGTTGGAATGCATTTCTGTAAAGTCTTATATGTATATCTATCTATACAGGGTGAATGTAAAGTCCTTTGCCCCCCCAAAAACTCCCACATTTCCGCAAATAAAAAATATTTGACTATGCAGTAACAGTAAGTCAGGGATGCTCTATCCACTCGTTATGAAATATGTGACCTCTGCAATTGCCTTCAAGGTCATCCGAAATATAACTTTTTAAATATTATAGCTGGAACAAAAGTTCAAATCAGTAAGTTAAAGAGGACATTGACATTAGTACAACACAGCAACTTTCAAGTGAAAAGGAGCAGAAGAGAAGCGGCTGTAAATTTAACAGTTTTGGGTGTTTCACTCATGTGTTATTGCCATCGATATTCCTGTCGGCCGCCGTCCCTGCAATACACGCTTCACGTGAAACACCAAAAATTGTTAAATTTGCAGCTGCTTCTCTTCTGCTCCTTTTCACTTGCAAGTTGCTGTGTTGTACTAATGTCAATGTCCTCTTTAACGTACTAATTTGAACTTTTGTTCCAGCTATAATATTTAAAAAGTTAGATTTTGGATGACCTTGAAGACAAATGCAGAGGTCACATATTTCGTCACGAGAGGATAGAGCATCCCTGACTTACTGTCACTGCATTGTCAAACATTTTTTATTTGCGGAAATGTGGGAGTTTTTGGGGGGGCAAAGGACTTTACACTCACTCTGTATAAAAACGTAGCCACTTTTCGGATTCCTTACACAACTGCTCCCAAACTACTGCACCGATTTAAACCAAATTTTGGCACAGCGGCGCACACCACCCCCCTGAGTGTTACTGGGTGCCCATTACCCACCTGACTTATCTGTGAGATGTGTAATCTTAATCGCCAAGAAAAATAGCGCCGTCTGGTGGATGCAACAAACGATATTTCGTTCCAAATTCCCTGTCGCATTCCAATTAAGGTTTTTCATTCCAAATTCGCTGCTTCGTTCTAATTTTCCTATTCCATTCCTAACTTTCAAAGCACTGAATAAAATCGGTTCGTACAACGCAGCAGTTATTTCATCACAAAACGCAGAATTAACTCCGTGAGTACATTTCCAACTTTCCCATGGACTTTTTCATGCCCTGCATAACCTACAATGTTTCCAACCCTCCTTGGTCTCCTTAATCCACCAGTGCACACTGCAAGGTTCTAAGTTCGTCAAAGCCTTAATGATGAGCCACAGCAACGCGTGGCTGGGTACGGCTTGTGAATGCATAATTCTACAATACCTTAGAGAATCTTATCAATTTCTTCAATGTCTGAATAAAAATTTAGCGTTCAAAAATCCGTTAAAAGAAAAAACTTTAAATTTTAATTTTGTAAACAAACCTTGTTGGCCTTTCAGCTGCGATATTATTTCCATTGCAATTTTTTAGTTTCGCACGTAATCTGCATATTGCGCAAGAACTCGTGCGCCTTATTATTTTTGGCTGGTTGTACGTATAATATAATTAAATCATTCGCTATAAATGACATACAGCATGGGATAGTAGAACAATTAAAATTTATATCTAATAGATTCGCTTTGATTTTTCAGAGGATATTCAAGGTAGTTGTGCTGCGGAGCTCGATGACAAGTGCAAACTCGACAATAATCAAATTAGTACAACCTCTTCAGTAAGCTCATCGGCGGCATCGTCTACGAATACTGGATCATCCCAACCACTCTCACATTCAAGGACCAAAAGAAAACCACGTGTTCTTTTCTCCCAGGGTCAAGTGTACGAGCTTGAACGCCGGTTTAAACAGCAGCGTTATGTATCGGCTCCAGAGCGAGAACACCTAGCACAGGTGCTCAAACTCACTTCAACCCAAGTAAGCTTATGAAATAAAATTATTTCAACGTTATACACTTTAGAAATTTGCACTGCATTTGATTAATGTATAAATATTGTCATAAATTGTATTGTGTATATAAATCACATGTGCAGCTGCCGTCAGATATCATCAATAATATCTTGTGTATACATATATACTCCATAGTATTCATATGTTTTCCTCTTGTGATATTCTGTAGATGTTACGACACTGGCATGAACATGACCATGGCCATGGAATTTAAAACAGTGCTAATTTCTTAAATGTTAATATAATTTCTGGGACCCTTGGAAGATCCCTGACGACCTTTCAAGTGACCCTAAAACTATTCCATAGAACTGCATGACTTTAGACTTTAATAATTTTACTTTAAGGTGCGCTGTAGAGGTGAATATCGAACCTTATATGAAAAGACTATTAAGATGCTCCTTACTTTTCCACTAAAACAAAATATCGCATCAGACTGAATGCAGAAGCAGAAATGAGAATGCAGTTATCTTTAGTTAAATTAGATCTCAATGACATTTCCAAAATGTTAAATTAGTATCATCCTTCACAATAACTTTGTTTTGGCAAGCATTTCCTTTTATTAAAGATGTGTTTTACGATCTTGCGTAAATGTATTTCCTGCACAATTGTTAACAACCTTTGAGTAGCCAATGACGAATAATAGTATTGTAAAATTCTTCAGTGTTTTAATTTTGTAATGAATTTGTGAAATATAGAAGTTGTATAAATACTGTGTGCACACAATAATAATCATAACCAAGAAATACATATTTGGAGTTCTAAATAACTGTCAATATTGTAAAGTGATCCGTGGAAAGTAAGTTTGAGAAGATTTTAATGCTTGAGTCTTTTGCTGTGTGAGATAGCATAAATGCAATATGAGAAGAAAATTTAGTTTCGGAATTATTTTATGCGTATTTGTTAAAAAAAATACCAAGTAAAATTAATATTAACGGGCTTTTTCAAATGTTTTGGACCTCGACAAAATGGCAGTAAAATTCAACAGTAGACTTCATGTGTTAAGATCAGCATATTAATTACAGGTGAAAATTTGGTTCCAAAACCGTCGTTACAAGTGCAAAAGACAACGACAGGACAAAACTTTGGAAATGAGTGCGGGACTTCAACCACCTCGCAGAGTTGCAGTGCCAGTGCTTGTTCGAGATGGCAAACCGTGTCCAACATCACCGTATCCATCAGCATACAGTATGAACGTCAATGTGAACTCGTTCGGCTATGGGACAAACACTTGTACTACTTATGCACCAGTGACAAACACACTTCACCATCAACAAACTCAGAGTTACAGCGCTGTTCCGCAACAACCAAATATTCACGCTCAGCAAGGAATTCGAGCATGGTGATCACGAAGTTCTACCTGCATCCATTTATTCTATTTTGAAGGATCGGTAGAGCGCACAGACGTCCTTCCGGAACAACTTTTAATAATAACATATTCCATATATCAGTCTTATCTTAATTGAGTCTGGGAATAATGTCTGTTTTTAAATTTAGAATGCTGGTTTTATTATTTTCTGCAATTTCAGGTATGTCAGGGCAAAACAAGTGGGTACGTAAATTGATTTGATTGTGGAATTTAAGGTCAAATAGTTAAATGGACTAATTCTACAGTTGTAGGGTTTCCATTTCACGTAAAAAAAATGGTTTGAAAAACTTGTCGGCATGGAGCTCTTCCATTGGTTCATAAATTCAGGCCACATATTTAAATTCTGTTAAACCTCATGAAATGCTTCCATTTCTGACTACAGTTGTTTCAAAAACTTTAACACATGTTTACAAATTTAAGCATTAACAACAGCACGCATGTGTAGTACTCTATCTGGTGCCTGCAGGGAGAAACACACTGATAACTAGCAAATAGCAGACAATGCGGTGCTCATGCAACGCTGCCAAAAGCTAATTATTTACATTCCGTTTTAATATATGTATGATACATATTGTGCAGTATACCAAGAATAGCGCTAGGAAGCATTCTGTGAAAATAGTGAGTAAATGTGCTGTCAAGGTGAGATCAAATTGGCAAAATATTTCTTGAGTAGTACACCATTTGTATACGTAGCGATGAATATACTGACTATGTCCAGTCTAACTAACTATGAGCATATTTTTCAATGCGCCTGAGGAAAGGATTAGTATTATCAATCTGATTCAGAAGCATCAGGAAAAATGCTCATAGTTCGACTGATGGCAGTATACGTGTTCTATATCATATACTAGTCTATAATATAAATGAGCAGGGTGTATGTTGCAAATCACCCACACTGAATCCTATCAGGCTGCAACACAATACAGTAATTGCCATCTCCAGGCAGCGCTTATAGGATTTTTCAAGGTAGTTACCATTTCAACGCACATATATTGTACAACCATGGCCTCCAATAAGCAAAGCGCTGTGGATGTAGCTTGGTAGGCTAAGCACAGGGTGGGCACAAAAATCCCTTGGTATGAAATTTCTAGGAAGTGAGCATGCAACTTCTACAATATTGAATGTAGGTACTTATTAGTGTCAAGCCTGTCTATAAGAACAGGTACCTTATACATCTTATTATTATACCGTATAAGGATAAATGTAAATACTTTTCATGTGCTACGGTATCAAAATGTCATTTGTATATAAATTATAACAGGATGCAAGTTATATCGAAACCAAAACATGCTGGTTTATTGGCATGACGATGTACGATTACTATATAGGCATCAGTCAGTATACGTACTGTGACGTCTTAAAACAACGTTTGTTATTCGTTCCGTCTATTCATAATATAAAGTTTTTTGGAACAGCTGCGCATGATTCGGAATAAATTACAACCGGATCCACGTGGGCGAGATTACTCTGAGAAAACTTTGTTTGCCTTGGAACATATTAACAGATTTGCAATTTGTATATATGACAACTGGCGCGAATCATCATTGGCAGAACATGGTTCCAACACAGACACTCTTTTGTCTGTTAATTTTCGCTTACAAATATATATATCGATGACCACCTTATATAAACCTTGACCCCTCCATCAGATGCGTCGTTGAACCCCGTAAAAATGGATTACAAATATAAAAAATATCCCATGACGTTGATCAACACATGAGTCTCTAAACCGTCAAAATTCACCCCTACTGGTGATCGAAATGGGCTGAATGACAGATGGATCCACCAATCACATACGTGCCCATGATTAAGAACATCCACCAAGTATATCTTAAATGTGATATAGTACAGTAGGATGGTGGGAGGTTATGTTCTAAAGTAAATTGACCCCGCATCTTTCTTCATATAAATATAGCGGAGGTGATGAGATACACTGAGTTAACATTTATAATCCTTATTAACAAGTGGGTAATATCCAAACAGGGTGCAAGAGAAATAAGTTTCAAATATAAGCAATGAAAGACATTGGAGATAGAGTATTGCTACACAAGGTCTTTGAAATTCATAAATAAAAGAATTTGTGAATTTATTTAAACTTACAGGTAAACTGTCACGCATTTTAATGTTATACTCCGATATTCAGCAATCTAATAGAAACGATGTAAAGAAATCTGTTTGCACCTTTCAAAAATATCACAGAGTATAGCAGCTAGGCTTTGTGCAAAAATTGCGAGGTCAACTTCATAAATGCATAAAGTAATTTTCGAGATTCTTCTTGAAGATTGTGTGAATTGAAAATGTTTGATCTTTATAATATATGACAGATATATACGCATAAAACAACTTGAGGCCGGATCATATTTCTCACGCAATTAACATTGCCCATTTCAAATCCGTCCGCTTAACTTCAGTGACACTGCACATTTCAGGCATTTCTCCAAAAAGGTCCCAATTTTGCGTGTGCATCTGTCTACAAAGTTTGCCATGAAAAATAATACCTTTCTACACAACTTCGCCCAGCACATTTGCGCCATTGACCATGCATGCAAACCTCACTCACTTCCTCTTATGACCAACAAACGTATACACACTATATACCTTGCTAATATTTACCAAAGCAAGGGGAGCAACAGCATATTGTTCAGGTTTCGAGCATGGTCCAAGGGCACACGCAGTAAAAGGAAAAAAAAATAGCAAAATAATGCGCTGCAAAGTGTAATGAAATAAGTAAATGTTCAAAAACTGTTCAATAATTCTTGAAGCAATTGTAATAAGCAAAAGTAATTTCTAACGAGCAACGTACTTCAAGTATACAGTCAAGTATACGTATAAACAATAGGAAATAATATTTGTCTTTGCAAGATGATGAAACATAAATGCAAGCACACCATACCATAACTTACTACGTAGTACTGTTTGCAAAAGGGGAAAACAATTGTAGTGCAATATGTCTTAATTGATGCTACGAGTTCAATCATGGCTGCAGTTTGATTTACTGAATTTCCATGCAATTATATTTATAATCAATCGTTCAGAAATAAGATAGGAAAACTACAATTACATCAATAAATAATTACAAATGATTCATAGAATCTAGAGTTAATAACATTGGCCATGGAAAACGCAACACAATATTTTGTAATTCCGCCCAATGTATTAAGTTATGAATAAATGAGCTGGGTAGCATTTCTATGCATATATACAGACAGCAACATGTGCAACTGGTCGCATATATAGCATATTTTACATTAATCACGTGATCAATCTTAATAAGGGCGGATGACTTCAATGGAGCCTGGACAATATGGCAACCAACATCTCGTATGCACAAGGGTGTGGCAATGAGGCAATCATTACATATTCGTCCAGCTGTTCATGAATACAAGCCTAACTCACATGGCTATATACAAGCATGGGCCCATGCGCTAATTGTGTAAAGTGAGAAAGTTGGGCAAACAAAGAACCAACCTCTGTGCCTATAGACACGCATGATGACAACACGGCCGAGTATGGAGATGGCCTGTTTGCATTATGACGCTAATGATTGTTTGATTTGGCTCGCCTAAATGAGTTATCATTCATTGTCGACATGTACAAGATGGAGTATAGATCATATACTTCGTTCCATCATCCTTCCTCAAAAAAATTCAAAGCAATGCCGCCTAATTGATCTACTGGGAATTGAATCACCCGTGGATAAAGTTACAAGTATAGACAAACGTGAACAACATTCATGATTAATCAAATAACGCCCAAAAATTGTATAACAGGTGTGCCACATTTTTATTCATATAAGTAGGCCTAACGATAATGAACTTCCCGAATCTGCATAGTTTCTTGTCTAGATTCATTAAATTGTGATGTACTATTTGCAAATCCAATGTTCTTGTCATGCATGATTTGGTGATCGAATGTATTGGAAATTTAGTGGCAAAATCAAAGTGTAGCGAAATGCAAACTCAACAAAAGAATTTTTCCAATAAATCTTATAAACCGGGCCAAAACTTATTGAAAGTGAAAATCAAGGTGCACAGAGACAAAACGATTTTTGAAGAATTATTGCGATGCTTGATATTAATGAATGGTGTACACAGGTATCAGATACAAGGATGATGTATCTGTATATATATAGTATATATTGTGGACGCACTAAAAGAGCTTTCGCATCCTCCAAACAGTTGATAAAGTTACTCGGCGAGATCTGGCCATGTGGAAAGTTTCAATGAGCATGGAGAGAAAGAGACCATCAACGTTACTTTCACAAATAATACCGAAATGCAGCAGAAAGCCCGTGAATAAAAGCATAAATCACGTATAAGTTCCTCTGTTTGTTTTGCGTTAGATATAAATCTCCTTCTGACACTTCGCAAAATAAAATTGTGAATATTTCATTCTAATCTAAAGATTCGTATTCGAACACTCATCATAATTTGTAAGAATGCTTAATTCCTGGAATAAAACAATTCGGAGAATATAATAAATATTTTTTTTATAACAACAAATATAAACCCATCCAATATTATATAAAAGATCATTAGTTTCTCTCATTGTATTATATTTAGTTGGAGTTTTAACGCAATCCAATTAATAAACAGTGTTATTCCATCCACAAACGTTAATTACTTACAATGAAACAATTTTCTCATATACAATATTTTTCCAGAGATATTGAAACATTTTAATCGGGCTCCTAGATTATCTGTCCATTTAGTTGCATAGATATATTGGTGGATTAGATATCACACCAATTAGTTTTCGAACAGTCCCTTAAATGTTCACATGACATGCAGCAAAGTCCGCAGGAAGATGACGTCATTTGTAGGGTTTTTATTTCTGCCTCGTCCGCGGTTAATTTATGGGAAAACACTTACTCGATACCAAAGGTTATCAGTGCACTGCCTTAAAGTATTAGAGGGGGCAGCTAGCCCACCCTGAGAGTGTGTACAGGCCTTCGTCAGTTGCATAGCCTCTACCGGAGATGTTTAGACTGAGCCCATAAACAAATTGCAGCCAACTCTCCTTTCCGCGACTTATCCACCCAACGGGCATTTGGGCAAGATGGCCGCCAAAACAGTGCTTTTAACATTATTCTGCCAACATAACATCCTCCCATACGAATTATGATATTCAATTTCAAGATTGACTAAATTGCTTTCTCATGCCTCCACGTTTTATATGTATATGCATCGATTTGCAACTTGACACTGTTGCAATTCATCAATTATGACGTCAACTTCGCCACAACCATCTTTAGCACAGACAAATAATGACAAGAAGGCGATATTTATGTAGCTCCTGTCAAACATATCCTACATATATTTGGAACAAAATGAAGGTCTGTTATCAAAACAGGGCGGTCTTTCAAAAGCATTATCCTTTCCCACTTTACGCTTTCGGTATCTACGCGTATATACTACACAAATTATTTACCATCACAATTTTCCAGTTAAACTGAAGGTAGTGTATGGTACTAAAGAACAAAATAAGCTAGATTAGAATTCACCTAGACAATGATTGCGCGCCTTATTTTCTGTATTTTCTTGGCACGTTAATTAAAAAAACGAAGGCAAATAAAGAAAATCCAAACACCCCTTATATTTTTCTGCTGTATGAGTTGGACTTGTATGGGTTGCCTTGACGTGAGGTGCACCAACACCCTGAAAAGGTTTTGAGATAGTTCATCTTCGGATTTCCTCCAAACAGGGCCACAGCCAGGGTTTTTCCCCAATTAGGCACGGGTTCTGACAACAGGGGGGAACGGCATGGGGGGGTCGCCTCTTTTTTGCAATATTTTACCAAATATTGATCTGAAAACAGTGTAGAACCATCACGAAAGAAGAATTTCTTTTATTTTAAAATTCGATTTTTAAAATCGTACCCAGCCAGGCGTTGCTGTGGCCGAGTGTTGTGTAATAGAAAATCCAGGGACGGTGATGTGGCCCCATGGCATGAATTGGGGAATGGAAAGGTGTGAAGTGCACACACGGAGGGAATGGTGTGTTGAACGTAACAGCTGAATTGTGATGGTCTTGTAGGTAAGACTTGTGAAGTGTCCGTGGGAGATTACCACCCTCGTGTCACTGATGAATAAGGTACAGGGTGTCCAGTGAAATGACCGGTTACAATTCCCGACCATTTCCGATTATTTTTGTTAGAATTCCTGGAATTTTTGAACATGTAAATTTTAATTCACTTCTCCCCATCCAATCTCAAATGGAAATATTTGACCCATGTATAAGGAGCGATTAGGTGACCAGATATCCATGGGACTTTGAGAATCCCACCAATCTCCCTTGTCACACTTTGAATGACCACCCCCCCACCTTTGGAGTATGACGTCATGTATGAGCAATATCCAAATTCACCATTTTTTTCCTCAATTTCCCTCATTATATGCAAATTTTTGACCAATTCCCGGTGTTCCCGGTTTCCCCACCACTGGAAACCCTGGGTAACATTGGGAAAACTAAACGCAACAAGAAATGGAAGGATATGAAGTGGACTCAGGAAAAGAACGATGTGGGGACCGATGCAGCTGAATTCTGTATTTGTGGGAAGTTTGGAATGGAGGTTTGAAATTGAAACTGGGGAATTGGGAAATTGCGGTTGGTTTTCCACAAATTTTCTGTCACACAAACCTTGTCTTGCCAACAACGAACATAGTGATGAAGTCACATACATACATGGAGCAAATTATTTGTATATACAGGGTGTCTGTCTGTTTTATGATGCACCAATGGAAGTTGAGATGTGCCCAGTTTTCAGTTTTCCCAGCAAGACACCACTGCGTTTTCACTATGGCCAAACAAAATGATATTTGTTGCTTGTTCGGTTTTAGATTTGTCCAAGTACAGCAGCTTCACCGTGCTCGTCAGCAATAGCCCGAGCCCGTTCCTCCTTTTTGTTCGCAACAGATCCGGTTTCGCAAAATTTCTTAATAAGTCTAATATTGGTTTACGTGCATCTCAGAACTTTCATGAAATGCTGCTGCCACTGTTTGCGAATATTTGTGGTGATCAGCATAAAGAAATACAACTTCAACGCGTTCAGCAATGCTATACATGTACACCATTACATGCAGCTAATATTCAGTTTTTCTCCTTACTTCCCAATTAGGTACCTGGACAGAAAAACTATTACTTGCGATATTTCAATCTAAAAAAAAAACAGAAATTTATGAGTAGATGGCGTCACTCCCTGTATGATGTGCTTGATGTAGGTGCTGCTGAGCAAAATGCATGCACATTTTAGACGTACTATTTAGTACGTCTAGTTTTGTGGCCATTTCTAATTGGTCTCACCTGCATTTGAAAGAGGCGCTGATCGTACTGATGGCGCTCCCTACTTAGCTTGTTTAATAAGTGTAGGCCTTTCTTTAGACCCTCATTAAAAGTAAGGACTCGTATGTGTTCCTAATAAAGATATGAGGAGCATGAATTATGGATGTCACATTTTATGTAGGTGCTACTTAAAAATCTGAGCGTTTGGGGACATGGGTTCATAAGCTTTATCCATTTTATCTCAACGTCCAAAATTTTACAATTTCGAATAAAAGTTGAAAAGTTACATAAAACAGCGCTTGATACTTCATCATATCTGAAGCCACCTTATGTGCAATGACTTTGAATGATTATGTAACAATTACATTGCAATCAAATACAGTACATTAAATATCTCGTCCTATCCGGAAATATCCAAGACATTTATTCATCTATGTTTAGTGAGGGCAGCAAAAGAAAAACCAACACCAGAGGGCGCTACCAGCGGGAGGGGACAGTATATGCAACTCACAACACAGGCTAGTGAATCCCGATGTTTTCTTTCATTGCCCTCACAGCAGTTATAATACTTTTTACTTTTTTGTGGTTATATGATTATGGGTACTAGTCCATACTGAGAGTACAAAAGCACTCCGACTCGCTTTAGATTAACCCATTTATGCCCAAGGTTACAATTTTCTTACAATTTTGATGAATTTCTGTTCTTAGGCTACACAGTAGTTTAAATTTCAAGCCATTTTCCAAGAAATTGCTGTTGCGAAAACGCAACGCCGGTCAAAAAGGAGTTAAATTGTCAAAATAAAATTTGTATTACTTTATTGTGCTCAAAATATTCAGAACTTGGTATCCAAATATGGTTAATATTATGTATTTGTAAAAAAAAATTGCAGATTACTTATGTAAACTTTGTCAATTCAACTTATGTGCGTTTGCTCGCAGAGTTCTGCAACACCCTGCATACTAAAACATTTCGGCAAGGTGTTTATTTGCACAAAATAACGTAAGTAAGAGACTAATTATTTTCAGATTCCTTCCTCGTTTGGTCCCGAGTTCTCAGCAACAACATGATTTTTGCATAACCAATGATTGCATTACTAAGGGAACATTCCCAAATGATGTCATCAAAAAAGCCCCGAATCAACCTCCCACCCCACTTGTCACTTAGTCATTTCCAGACTCACCCCGCCCCTCCCCATGACATAATGAAACCAAATGATATGCTAAAGATCGAAAATTTATTAAACGTTTAGAATGCTATTGTACTGTTTATAGTTCATCTATACGACGGTAGGTGTCGTTTGCGAAAACCTTTTGAGAAAAATTCGTGAAAAACCACTTCGCAGCAACAGCAATATCATAATGTCATCCTTCTTTCAATCCCCTCCAACCTTTCATCACTTATAATCACTTTTGCTCCCACACCCCCCACCCCCTAAAGCCATGACATCATTAGGGAATGTCCCCTAAGAATTATCATGATTGTGTATTACAACGCCATCTTTTGAAGCAACACGGAACTAATGCACAGGAGAAACAAGTTTGTAGTGCCTACAATCATCACTAGAGGCCGCCACCGAAACGTGCCAACGCATATAAATTTCCTGTCGCATCTAACTTTTTATTATTTTTGGGAAAATACAAAAAAAAAATCAAATGAAAAAGATTTAAAAAAAATCCAATGAAAAAGATTAAAAAAATTCCATTGGATATCTGCATTCGTGTCAAAACTTTTTCATTTACTTTCTATAATGAAGAGCAGTTGTTTTTGTAGCCACCCATAACTGAACGGAAAGTACTTATACATAGCATAGACCAATTAATAACTTTAGTGCATTATTCATTACGAAAATATCAATCCAATATCAAAGAAACAAATTTACAATAAATTATCAGCTCCAGCAGGGGAAATATAAGATACACTAATTACAAGCATGCAGGCATGCAAACATATACCAAATGGATATAGTTTACGTACAATTTTAATCGTTTTTTAATCTGCATGAAAAAGTTCAGTGCAATCACAATAGGAATGAACTTTTTATACACCAACTGTTGCTTTCATGACAAAGCGACATTATCCCAATTATTCTGTTTCCACATATGATCCGGAATTGCTCTTAAGTGTATCTTATATTGGATAAACGACAGTCAATTAATGCTCAATTACAATATAACACGGTAATCAGTCATTTCGTTCACAACTTAGATAGCATTCACTTAATAACTTACTTGAAGTCTGCCAAATATCAAATTACCGCGTTTTTAATATGCAATTTTTACATACATATATGTACGGTTTATTTGGTGTCTATCGATATCGGAACACAAGTAATTGCAAGTGAAATCCAAATACTTAAATTCCAACATTCTTGAATAAAGTAGTGTTTGGATAATGCAAATGGGAGGTGAATATTTGAATTAATTAAATACCCTTTGATCGCTGAACGCTGTCAATGAGTGACACTGACATTATTATGATCAAAAATCAATAGCGGAATTCGTAGCCGGATCAATGAGCCCCGGTGAATAAGAGGAGGAAAGGAGGAAGGAGATTTGAAGTGTTCACCGCATATTCCGTGAATGACTTGGAAAAACTAATCCCATAAAACGGGAAAACGTAATGAAAATCGGAGGGGGTGTGTTCACTGTACAGAAAGGAACTCATTTGCTTACTGGCAATTTCTGCAGCAGCGTCTTGTTATTTGCAAACCAAGTGGAAAAAGATGTCATGAAACGCGTGCATGGCAGCAGAATCTTTCAGCCATTTAGTGCCATCTTAGAGCCGAGATGATTTTGACAACATCATTACCTACGGTTGGCATAAAGGGGAGGTAGAGGCAGTGTTCCTGTAGAGGGGTAGGGACCATTCAAATGCATCATGGTGATCGCAGCATATCTGATCAAGTTAATACATCTCACGCCTGCAGTGCGAATAAACCGAGGGAGAAAAGTCGAGATTACATATTATGTTGGCCTAGACATCATTGCAGGTGAAGGGAAACGGGGGTGGCATATAGGCTATATATGCTAGAGCAAACGTGCCCTTTCACAATTGATATCTAACATCCGGTTTAAGCGAAGCCTATCGTTTTTATATGCAGTAGAAATGACTCACTCGCATCTCACTCTGCCAGAATTGAGATAATCGGAATTCATTATTCTACCGGCCGAAAGAACGTATCAATCTACTCCAATTTTCAGATAATCAATATGGGAATTACGTTTCGTATCAGATGTCACACGTTTAGGGGGTACAGGTGATGTGAGGGGTACTTGGAGACCACAAACCATGAAACGCACCACTGAATCAACTCATTTAAGCCTATAGAATCCGCTAGAACCTCGTAATGAGCCGTTAAAACTAATTAAAAATATTGCTACAATAACTTCAATAACAATGGACACTTTTAAGATATAGGCCGGACCCATTGGAGGTAAATGAATTACGTATTTGTCTAAATTGGGCCAAATGAAAGAAAAACCAACACCAGGGGCCGCAATCAGTGAAAAAGGTTGGAATAAATGCACGAGGCACAACCGCTTCGACTAGTGAGCCCCCTGATATTGGTTTTCCTTTCATTGCCGTCACGACAGCTATTCTCCACCTTCGAATATTACAGAACCCCACCAAGCCTGTTTAGCTCAAAATTGGTTATGATAAAAATATGAGTAGTCGAGTATGAATGCATAAATGATGGCCTATAAAATCATGAACTTGATTATATACAAGTTAGAGATAGCAAAGCACATAAAATTAAAAGCAATCCAATCAACGATTTATCATATCCATATTTCCAATTACTCATTTTAATTGGCGATTATTAATTTCTTCAAAAAATCCATGTCGAATCGAACCAAAATGCGTTGGAAATAAGTGGTTATGGCATCATCTGTTCCAGCTTTTACCAAATGCTGCCCAATTGTTAACTGCAGCTAATGTAAAAAAAAACAATTAAGAATTCCTATTATGCCCAAACATCAGTCATGAGAAAACAATCTAACAATCCTTTCAAAATGCCATATTGTGCTGTATTTTCCACTTGTACATACGATCGTGTTACTTTATATGAAAGCGTATGCAATTATTCCAGTGATTTATTGGGGTTTTAAAACGGTAATCGAGGCATCAAATAGAGTAATAATGTGAAAAACACAAATTTTTAGAAGAATGCAGGTAAGGAAAATAATGAAGGGGAGACAGCAATAATAAAAGCCAGTCTTGTAGCATTTCTAGGCTATTGCATGAGAGAAGCACACTAATTGATCACGCCGTTTTCCTGTATTCTGGAGTTTTTTGTTAGCTTCTCCCTTATCGACAATTAATGACTGTTCAAGTTGGAAATGTTTCGGTTAATTATAGGCACGCAATCAAATATATGGAGACTTATAATTAATGTGGGAAGGCAGTAATGAAGTAAAAGCACTTGCCGCCGACAATTAAATCAAGAAGTAATTGAGAAACGGGTGCACAATCGCGGTTGAAATAATTTCAGGTGAACGCACGTTTAAGTAACGAACGTTTATCTCTTATTTCTGCATAATGACCTCCAGTTTGCGTTTTTATCGTGTATACGTATATGTATATGCAATTCCTACCTTGAGAAGATAATCTGCAGAATGACATGCAGCGTCGCCCTTCATATCCTGAAAGCAGAAAGAATGATTAATTTCATGGGAAACTCCTAATTAACAGTTTTGAACACTTACAGGCCACGATAATATCGATAAAGTCTTTGCATATCATGCATACAACTTATTTTTTGATACCTAATCAAGCATCCACTTAATTCTCTCAATTAGAGTAACTACAAAATTATTTAATATAAAAATACAAGGACATGAGGAAATTATTTCATGTCGAAGTCAAATTTTAATTTCTATCAGATTTTATTGTTCAATGCTGTATAATATTGGGAGACAAATCATTTCTGGTAATTGATTGCATTGTAGTGAAATTGTTAGCTGTGAAGTCAGTTAACCCTGGCAGCCATGATGGCTGTTATCGCTCAACACGAAGAAAGGGCAAGAAAATATCGGCACCTTGGCCTGTCAAATTTTATTATGAGCTATTGTGTGGTGCTAAGTGTCATATGAAGACGTCACTCCATGACAGTAAACAGTGGCGCGGAGGGATCCGCCCAAGAAAATAGCGCGCCCACGTCCACCATTTCTGATACAAAGTATGCAGCCAATCAACGACGCCGGAGGTGCATTCACCAAGAGGCCAGGGACCTTCACTGATGCACTTATAGCTTAGTGCGTATACTAAGCAACTTAGCACATGACATACGATATTTCAATTGAACACCATTTTTGGATAGTTTCTATGACATATATCTTTTGAATAAAAAACAGAATGGAAATTTTACTCAAAATTTCATATCGGATCGCATTCAAATAAATTAAGGAAAGTATGTTGAAATGCGAAGTCTCTTATAATAGTTCATGAATAAAACTTGATTTCATTATGATTTTTTGTCCGAAAGATAAACTTGTGGAAAAATATTACTTCGTGTGAAACTCCAACAAATTCATATTAAAATACTCCACCCACAAATTCTGCAACACTTTATTTCGTAATTTGTGGCCTAATTAAATAAAAAGTTAACTTCAAGATAGGAATCCATAAATACTGTTCCATTGCAAAAAAACTATATCATTGTCGGCTAAATTCACTTATACAAAAATCTAAGCTCCTTTTTTTTTACAAATTCCCTTTGAAAAGCAGCCGATTCAAATCTACTCAATTTTAGATAGGTATAGTATCGAATTATCTTTATATGCATTCTTCGGCATAATGTAGTGCAAAGAAATGCTGGCAAACTGCAAAATGAAATATACAGTTATTGCTCCAGTGCAATCATATCGATAATTTGGGATAATTGGGCATCTTGCATCTCGGGTCTGCAGGAGTGTAAGTTATGCAAAAGCTCGTTCAATAAACTCGCTAATTGGGCTGATTTCAAATGAAAATGCCACATGTTATCAGCAAGGGAGCAGCATTATCCATTGAGATATGTGGTAATTAATTACACAACGACGCTTATAGTTGCGGTGAAGGTGCGCCATGCAAGCTTGAAAAAAAGAAGAAATTCTCTATTGAAAGCATACAAACAAGATAAATAGGTTTTAAGTATATAGAAAATGCGACGTCTATTTAGTGTAACTATTTTTGTTTGCAAAGAAAAGCCTTCAATTCTTATCAAGACAATTAACGTTGGAGGAATTCTTTAGTCTGGCGCAAATTTTGGCTAAACTTCCGCCATGTTATCTTCTATGGAAAGCCGGCATACAGCCGGCTTGCCATAGAAGAAAAAAGTAATCTACTTTGATGGCCTTTAACTGCTCTCATAATAGGGTTCATTGCTGATAATAAGATATCTGTCTCGAGTTTTCTGCCAAATTAGCGTCGCCTACAGCTATGCACCGGCTTCCAATAAACGAGGAATGATTCACGCAGCGCCACCTATACGGCCAAAAAAAAACTGGAGACAAATAGCGCAGTGCATCATTATCTAATAAGATACACAATATATAGGGAAGGCTAGAAATAAAAAAGAAACACAGTAAGCCAAATTTTTGCCGACTTGTGGTGGCTTGAAATGATGAACTAATGGACTGGTGACACGCAACAATCATAACGATTTCGGATAACAATGGAAAAAATGACTCCTCTGTGCGCCCCAATGAACACTAACAAATAACGAGGATAAAAGAAGACATACCAAAACCGGTTTCATTATCTTTCAAACGATAACTGCGGATATCCTAATTACAGCACAGTGAAATGGAATTAAGACTGCAAATTTGTCTAATTAAAAGCTTTGTTCAAGAATTCCCTTCCAAATTTTATCACTTTATATCCTGTCATCAATGTTCTTTTACTAAAAGGTACCTTCAATCAAAGATTACGTACTATACATACGCATTAGCATATACCGAAATAAGAAAATCAAGAAAATTTATCTCATATTTATGAGGTGGCAGGAAGTTATTGTTAGCTTTTGTGACTTGATCATTGACAAATTTCTGTAAAGTTGTTGTTACTTCTGAGAAGTGAATGGTGTTTATGTGTCTATAACATAGAAAAAATCAGGTCACAATATATAAAGGGAGTCAGAACTAAAGGCAGTCAGCAGGTGTGAGGATTTAGTAGAAATTCACTCAACCGATATATTCATGGATTTTAAACGGTCAACCTTCTAAAAATTAGTGTCACGCGCCATTTTCCTACTAGCAGGCTGAAATATTGATAATTTTTGCTGTCATTTATAATGTAGCAAAACGGGAAATTGTTGTTTCTCTTGACAAAGTAATTGTACAACAAATTTTGTTGGGTTTCAAATTTTGGAAGCAATAATTAAAACTGGTCATAAAATAAGCTAACTGCTAAATCACGCATGCATAGCAAGAAATAAATAACTAAAGGTAATTAAATAGCAGCTCTTAAATTTAATTTCAACGACATAGTTAATGTACGTGTATGTCGCTCATAAGAATGCAATGATTGAAGGTGTATCATTGGAACAATTGTAAACCGCTCATTGTTGTTCAAACAAACATTTGTAGGAAAAAAATAAGTAGTTAGGAAAGCGAACAAGTTGTTCTATAGCGACAGGTTTAAAAAAAACTGCTTCACTTTCCATTTTTACGGTTAGGCCCATGCCATGCTGGGACGACGATTAGGCCCAGTTAAGTTTCGTAAATCCGTGGGAACACATTTATCTATTTCGGAGCAAGTAGATTGGCGCATTACTCTTTTAAATGGTAATGTCTCACAACGACTACTGGTTTTTTCGCCCTTCAGCCAACTTGTGCATGCGAGATGGCGCCAGAAAGGAAAATCCATCCAACCTTCAGCTCACGTCTTGGCAAACAAGAACGGCTATTCTATCTTATCGGTATGATTAGAAAAGCGAGAGCTAGGAGTTGTTCAAAGCCAATCTCGCAACTAAGTGGCTCCCAACCGAGAAACGGCATTCACCCTTCGAAAATGCTGCTCAAAACCAAAATTCCCTCGTTTAAGGCATTGATTGCCTTATTGGCATAGCAGCACGCGTCCATCTTGTTCAAAGGTCCTTTTCAAGACGGGCCCCTGAAAGAAGCCAAGTGCGCACGCGCGAAATTAGCGGATTAACTTCTTCGCAAGCTTTGGATTGACATTTCTGACAAAAGTCAAGCCAAGTTGTATATTTATATTTAGCAAAAAGATCTGGGTGGCCCAGTACACTTTAATCCGGATAAAGTTCACCGCAACTATCCAATTCTTAACTCGTATTATGTCAACACTGTGAAGGCATCTATCACTTCTTGTGCTCTGCATAGATACTCGTAATCCTGTTTTCTTTGAGAGATGATGGACCATGTTTAAACTTACTTCAAAATTCCGGAAGAGATAGTTATTTTCAAGCATGCAAATTTTTCCAGTTCAACACGACTGGCGCAAAAGCCAACTTTCAAATATTCACACAAATCTTGATGCATACTTGCGCAATTAAGACTTCTGTAATTCTATTTTTATTCATGCATTACACATCACTATTTGAACAATTGAGCAAAAATTGTCGAAATCAATTTGGACCCCAGAATTCATAAAAACAAAGTAAAATATGACATGTTGCCTTCATTATTCAGAAGATTTTTTTACAAATACAATCAAATTTTTCTGCAGGGGATCTTGCCTAATGATCAGAAAAGAACATCATATATGTGACAGGACAATGACTATCATAAGCCTACCGTACATCAAAAAACTGTCATAGAGATTAACTAACTAGCCGCTTGTGGCACAATTGACATCTATACTTGCAGATTAAACGATTTATGCGCATACAATTATGTTCTACTTATATCCACTTTATTGACACATTATACTCATTTGCTCTCTTGAGATGCTAAAGTCAATAAATATTCATAGCTGCATTCCTATCTTTAAGCGTTTTCCACCCTTCCGAAGAGAGGCATTGGTGTGACCGTCCGTCTGCGTGTACAGCAATAAGCTGGCATTAAAAATCTGTTTGGACCGATTGACAAGTCAGTGCACGAATTAAAGGACCTATAAAAGCCAATTAGGTCCCCTTTATCGTACCCTGCAAAACAACAAACGAGATAAAATGGCAGCCATTTTGCATTTGGTTGAAGAGAATGCTTGAGGGGAACTCGTTTTGTGAGAACAGCTAGAACAACGCCACCCATGTAGCGGCTAACGGCCGTAAAACAGGGAGCGCTCCAAGTAAAGTGAATTATTTATCTTGGCAAATTCTTCGAAAAAGTGTTCGACCACGCCTTCATATGTGTAGCAGCTTCATCGATTATTATTTGTATAGTCTATAAGTCGTGTCACACGCAGTTAATTCAAGAGTATTTCCTGTAATGCAATAACAATGCTTATAATTTGAAAACAAAACCACACATCTGTGTAACAAATGAAATACTGTATATACAAAAAAACTAAAAACAAACGTGTCAGCTTGCAGCAAAGTTTCCAGCTAAAACTTCATGCTATTAATGCGATTGTATATAATATGAATAAAATTATCATGTTTGAACATTGTATTTGTATCTGTGCAAATTCTGCATATTCTCTTATACTGTATACAAATTCGGAAATTTTATCATAAAAATGATTGCCATCCATAGGGATATTATTTATGCTACAGCTCTTGTATTATGAGTATCAAAATAATATATGTAAGCTGAATGTGCCAAAATCCTATTTACCCTATTTCCTTAACTCCAACAACACCCCAAAACTATCTGAATTCGAATAACAATTATACATAACCTCGATTTTCACCTCAATGACTAATTAATTATTGAATATGAGCGGATACAACATTGTGTCTATCCATTCCATGCAGTCATTGGATGCATAATTGTCTTAAATATCACGTGCATAAGAGACCAATTATTTGTAAAAGCATCTTATACGTACGTATAGCTGGCATAAAGATATGAAATAAGCTGCATGGGCAGCATAATTCCATGTATACATTGTAAAATATCAGAAAACGCCATCCATACAATAGGCGTCCTATTATGTACTCAATGCTAACAGAATAACTCTATGATAAAAACCGTGTTTGGGTCTATTATAGTACATGGAAGTGTTATAATGCCTTCAATATAGTCGTTCATATAATGTAAATTATGGCTTGCGTTTTAGTACCACTTTAAAGGCTTTCCTTGCACGGATACATACGCCCATTTGAGTGTTATTCTTAGAAGATGAAAAAACAATCGTTAACCCTGCCTCACTGAGAAGTTTTAACAGCCATGTTTCTCTTAGGTCCTGTTTCGACAGCAACCCTATAATCACGGCGCTTATTGCAAGCAGCACAAGGGGTGTGTGTGAGAGTATATTTCAACGACGCATGAAATGTTGCTCGGTTGCATCGCTTTATAGTTGGTGCCAAAAACGCAAAGGCACTCCATGAGCCACCGAGTCCATCAAAAAGCCCGTTTTCAATGTGGATAGCAAAAGGGGCGTTTCGGTTAGCAAACTTCCCTCGCGCACCATTCGCATTTATGCCCTTGAATAAGACCAACGACCACAATATGTCTTTCTCAAGGACCCTAGAGCATTTTCTGGGTCTTTTCTTCGACACCCCTCAATACGAGCACTATATTTTCCTCTTCCATCCCCATCCCTTGTCCATGGATATTCAGTGTTAACCCGATTCCAACTTTCTTAAACAGTCTCGATTATCCGACATAAAGAAAGTCACGGTGTATAGCAAATCAATTCTGGTCAATTGAGACAGGATCGCAGTTTCAATTCCTCTTTTCAGGCATGCTGTTCGTGCAGTTACTTTCAAACCGCAAATTTCAAATAGTAATAGTACATGTACTGTACGTTCTGGTTTATAGTGTTGGACAAAGGCAGGCAGGTTATTAAATGGTATGAATCAATATGCTAATGCGTGCAGGCCATCATTATTAACGAGTCTACACATATTCAGAGGTATAACTTTAAGTTCATTTAATAATTTTTATCACTAATAAATTTTCTACGTTGGAATTTCATATAAATGAGGCAGCCACTTCTCTGGGTCAAAGTGTTCTTGTCTTCAAGTAGTTTCTAATTAGGCAATCTTAACTTGATTTTCAAAGACAACACTGCGCAGAGTGAGGGTTGTAGAGATTATTTCTGAAACGCACGACTATCGCATATGGGGTTACTCTGTTGTTACATGTCTTCAGGGTCGGTTGCTGAAACTATCTACATCCATCTTGCATGACAGAATGGGCCTTTAAGCAACAAGTTGGCCACTCGGGTCCTTCCACCTTTCTTTAACGACCAATTTAATTAACTATCGACAAGAAGGGTACCAATTATATTCAGCTAATTGGACGAAGGCGGCAAACAAAAACTCGAAACTCTGCAACGCCCGAACCTTTATGCTTTAGTAATTGTCCATTAGCAAAGGCGCTTAATTTGTACAGAAGTGGGAAAGATTTATTGGAATCCATCAAGTTTGCCTTGAGCCAAGATAATTTTTCCTCCCTCAAAAATTGTAAACGCCCTTCCTTCACCCAATGTCACTTTTACACAACATGTTACGTCTTATGCAGTTCTTGAACAATTCTATAAAATTTAATATTTCAAGACTAAGCAAGACAGTAACAAAGTATGCAGCCACTGAGTATAACAAAATATTGAATAAATTTAATTGTTTTAGTATACAAGTTGGGACAATTAAATTCCTGGACTGATCAAATAACTTCCACCTGCCATAATACACTTTTGTGATCCACTGTACAAACGTTTGAAACAATTTTTAAAGTTATCTTTCGGGATCCTCTTAGTTTCTGGCGTTTATACAACCGATCACAAAAGCGTATTATGGCAGGTGGAAGTTACTTCAAAACATGTTAAACGTGCACGTGCCTTACATTAAAATTTTAGAAATTATTTTATCAGTCCGGGAATTTAATTGTTGAACCTTGCATAATGCAAAATTTACATTAAGATTGTTCAATATTGTAAAGAACACTGTGAAAAATAATTCTGACAATTATACCGCAGAATTTGTAGAAAAATATACAGGTATTTACTTCGTGTCTAAATAAAATAATTATATGTTACATATTTTGTTTGTATATTGTACAACATTATGTAGGTGTGAGGGCTAATAGTTACAATAATTAAAAGCCCATAATAGTCAATGCAATTCATAGTGCATAAATATAATTTCGTTTTGGGTGTGATCGAAGTTATTACAGCAACAATAAAAGCGAATATAGTAATTTGCAGTGGCGCCTTGTTCCTAATAATTGCCTTACGTGACTTGAATAATGCATATTGTTCCCGCAAACTCGTGATTAAGACTTCAAACAAATTATTACCCTTTCGAATAAATTGCGATAATTACATCTTCGTTCAGATATAATTGTTTGTCGGCAAGGAAATATACGACCATTTTCCACATGCTCCGCTAGAGATAAATTTAAAAGGTCTGTCAATTATTCACGCACCTTGCCTTGTTATTCTCTCAACTGGTATTTTATATTGAGGCATACAGCTTGGTAAAGAAAAAAAACTCATTGATGTAGCTGGTATTTTGAATGTGGAGCAAAAAAGTAAGTTCCTGCCTTTTAAATTTATGCAATTAAAAAATTGCAAAGTAGGCCTACTCCGGTAAATATGGCAATTACCGAATGGTAATCAAAGTCAATCTATCAGTGACAATTATTTCAAGCTTTCTTTGTTCTAACTTATTGGTGTTCACTTCATTTCAAATGATAATTCAAAGTAACCTATTTGCTTAATGACATTTAATAATACAAATGATCGTCTGCATGACTGCATGGGAACATGTAATTAGTTTCCTACATCAATGTAGTTTCTCAGGTCAATGTGATCATTTAATTTCCTTGATGACTTTAAATCAATGACATTTCTGTGCTCGAACTTTGCTTTTTGCATTACATGAATAATTTTGTTTGAAAGTACCATATATAGAAACATAGCAAGTTAATTTGAACATTATGTATTTAATTATGCAAATAAATACGGGCTGTCCAAAATCATGCAGTGAATTGACGATGATCACATGAAACTAGCTATGGATACCTCTAATATGCCGCTTTAAAGATATAGTTGCGGCGCTGCATATGCATAATCTCAGTGCGGGCAATGAGCACGCAACATAGCGATTTTCTATGCGCACACCTATGTATATAATATGTGTTTACCATTAAATGGGGACTGCGCTTTTCTGCATTACTGTTTGTCACAGGATGCAGAAGGAACGTTATAATTGATATACGAGCACAAATAAATTTAACACATCTGCGAGTCAGCCAAGCTTTGCACTGTTGGCTATATAGAAATTGTATCTGGGACATCGTTTTAGTTGCCTCTCAGACGGTCCTTGTTGATAACATAAGTGCTCTAGCAAGATTTTATCCTGTGAAGGAACGTTTTCATGGCTCATACTCTGAAGCTATATAGGTGTGCCGTTTGAAGAGATATTCATGTTGGAAAAAGTCGCCATGCGGAACGCCCTTGTTCCGCCAAAAGGACCCTTGTGCTTATACAAGGTCTATATGTATATGACAC
>WWPM01015346.1:0-11274 GCA_023279145.1 Glomeris maerens | reverse complement strand
TCGATTTGAAGTTTACAGAACTTTCACCTTGTACACCCATCTTAACTGTGGTCAATTTCAATACGTATTTTAATTCATTTATTACATGTAGATGTTCGAAGCAACTGCAATAGTATTGTTCAACAGGTCTGACAACGGCAAGCTGGATCGATATAATGAGCACAAAATACAGAAGATGTTGTAATGCACATGAGATGTTGGTCAAGAGTCAATTGCAGCATTGGGACATTTTATTACAAGTATGACAGGTACACTGAACATTCTGAACTATGCGCAAAACGACTAGGATGACAGCAATGACTAATAAAACTGTAAGGACTAGCAATTTAGTCGCTAGATGTCTTGTTTCTTTTGTCTTCACGGTGGCTTCGCATCTGACAAAGACTGTACCCTGACATTGCCAAGCCTGCAGTTGCGAGTAAAAAGGATAGGGGCTTGACCATCACATCGCCCCATGTTACATGCCCTTGCTGCACAGTCTGCAATTAATGGTAAGGTTCAATCAAAAATAATGAAAACAAAATATGAAATTTGTGGATATAAAAAACGTACAATTGTACAAAAATGAAACTATTTCCAAAAAAAATCCCAACTGAATAGGCAATCTTCCTATTTAACCTAATTACCTGTGTAAGCCTACTTGGAAGGCGTCCCAATGCGCCCAAAAACATCTTTGTTTGTCAGTATCCTGTGCAAAAGAAAGCAGAAATAAAACTTTTACTCTATCTATAGAACACTTGTACCATTTTAGGTACTTTGCCCAAGCACTCCAAGGTTGCCTCCTGAATAGAAATGCAAATACCATCAAACAGTGAAACTTTCTTGCGAAGCGATTGCATGCCGCGCAACACTCCCCCGTGTCGCATGATGCCAATATAGGGATGCACATTTATTATATTGCGCGCAACAGTGCACATCCGCAATTTTTTAAATACGCACGTGTTCCGACGGCGGCAATCATAAAGACGATTTAGGCTGGCAACTTAACCATGACGGGTATCGTTTCATTGCACTTACCGTTCAAAGTATGTCGTTAACGGCGGTCCAAACGATTTTAAACGGATGCCATCGCGTGGTGTAAAATGTTGGCGAAAAATTCACCAAATTGAGAGGTATTTCGGTCAGTTGCCGATAGGAGGCGATACTTGTACCAGGGAGGAAGAATCGGAAGAATGGCCACCTAGCGGCTTGGTGTTGTACCATTCCTAATCGTTAGTTTCGTGTTGAGCTCGTTACCATTGCAAAAATTTATTTTGAAACGAGTATAGTTTGTATTTAAAAGGCATGATCAAAGCTATATTAGTGTTCAACAATCATGGGAAACCTCGGCTTTCGAAGTTTTATCATTATTTCGTGAGTTGATTACGTTATTTGTGTGGTGTTGCAGTTCAAAATGGTGACAGGTTGTTGACGCCCCAGAGTGAAGATATGCAGCAGCAGATCGTCAAAGAGACGTTCCAATTGGTGTCCAAACGGGAGGACAACGTTTGCAATTTCTTAGAAGGAGGAAGGTGAGTACAGTTTATTTCTTTGCAATGGATGCATGCAAAACGTTATTAATTACGTTATTTTTCTGGCCAGTTTGATTGGAGGGTCAGACTACAAACTCATTTATAGACACTACGCTACTCTGTACTTTGTCTTCTGCGTTGACTCATCAGAAAGTGAATTGGGGATTCTAGATCTCATACAGGTTGGATCCTATAATATTCAAGTCACTTTAGTCTTGCATGTGAATTTTTAAACTCATTGACGAATCTTGGTCTTATTAGTATTTCCATAGAATTGAGGATTTTAATGTAATTTTTATGTTTTTATTAGGTTTTTGTAGAAACGTTGGATAAATGCTTCGAAAACGTTTGCGAGTTGGACCTAATCTTCCATGTGGACAAGGTGGTGTAATAATTTTGAATTTCAATAAATTGTTCGGGGACTGAAGAGTAGTTTCTTCTCAGGTGCACTACATTCTGAATGAGCTGGTTATGGGTGGCATGGTACTAGAGACCAACATGACTGAAATCATAACCCGTATCGAGGATCAGAATAAACTGGAGAAACAAGAGGTGCGGTTATTATTTTACTTTTGTAGTTAAGATTTTCTGCAGCCACATTTTGTTAAATTTTCGCTGTTTCAGAATAAAGCTAAGCTAAAGAAATCTAATGGTAAAAGTATTGCAGTGAGAGATAATATTTAAAGTAAAAACGTGAAATTTATTTGCATTGATAATGTAATTTATTAAATTACACGTATTTTTGTAATGAGAATTGGGAGAATTCTGGAGTAAATAGTTGTGTTAGATTCTACTTCACGGCTCAATGGTCAGGAATTATTCTCTTTAAAATCGATTCTAATTTCCGTTTGACTTAACTGTAACGACTCAATTTTGTTGGAAATTGGGGCAGAAGTATAACAAAGTACATGATGTTGCTTTCATCATTCTCCCAGGCTGGATTGGCTGCAGCACCAGCTAGGGCAGTTTCTGCCGTCAAGAATATGAACCTTCCGCAGCAGTTCAAGGACATTAAATTGCCGGATCTACCTTCCATAACGAATCTGAAATTTTAATTTGGCCACCATGTGGGGATCGTTTCCAATAAATTGTTTTGCGTGACTTTGCGCGAGTGGCAATCCGGTCGATGGTGGGCATGGCTCGATCACCATGACAACGCCGAGCGGCGTCCTCGTGGCGCGACCAAACCGTGCCCACTTCATGTGCTGCTGGGTAATTGTTCTATACAAGGACTATTCACAACATAAAAGATGTCTTTTTCATGGCTACGTTGAGAGGACCGCCTCCTGTCACGTACAGGTAAAACTGATTTAACAAAGAGGGAAAACTGCTTTGTTAAAACTCCACAACCACCGTGCGATACAGCAGTAGGAGATTAAATATATCATCTTGTCAAGTGTGCAATATAGGTCACAGGGGATATGTTTGATAATTTCATACTCCAACACCGACAAGAAAAGCAGAAACGGGGCGAACTACGACTCGTGGAGAAGCGCCAGGTATTGCACAGTGTCTGTTTCTTACATGCCCTTTTCTATCCAAAAGATTTTTGCCCTTTTCTGTACTTGTCCTGTCCCTTTCCTCTCATTATAATTGCCAATAAGGATTTCAAGCAGCTGATGGAGTACAATCCGTGGGGGAAACCAGGTGGTGGCGCACCCACAGTATGTATTTTTACATTATTATTGTCATAAAAAACATTAATCCTAAGCTCCATATTTAGAAGGGTGTTAAAGTGTACATTGAAATAGGTTTTATATTCCAACTCTTTAGCAACGGATAGCTAAAAGCAATGTTTTTGGAGAGGATGGACCTATTGAACACGTAAGGAAATGGTACCACGAGAGCAGCGGGATTTTATAGTCATTTGAGATGGGATATTTCAGACTTTTTTGGCTTTTGGGAAACCTGGACATGGGGCACCGAACAAAACAAGGTCTGGGCGCCTACGTACTCGTTTACCTGCGGATCCGTCCATTCGATTCGGGTTGCCATCATTGCATGTAGTCGGCAAAGGAAGTGAGCGTGATCCATCCGATCAAGCACACAATAATGATATAGGTAAGAATAAATTGTACTTTTTGTTCTTTTAAAAAATAATTGTCTCAAAATGAAGTGTGTTATGCAGGCACAGGAAATATGCTGAATTCGTTTGCATGCTTTCATTGTTTGAATTTTTAATTCCACAGAAATACTTTAATTAAGCTTAAATTGGGTCAAACAATGTAGGAAGTTGTGATGTAGCAAACGACCTGCAAGACATTTTTATGGCTTGTACTAGGCCTGTATAGAATATACTAATTCCTATATGCCTTGCGAAGCTCCGTATTATTCCTCTGACACATTATTTTTGCATGTCTTTCTTCAGACTTTTCAGGCGCCATCTTTGCCAGTACAAATAGTGAGCACAAATCTACACGGCAAAGGCAACTTTCGTCTTTGAAGGTAGTCGAAAATCCAAGACGCGAATCTCCAGTCCGTCCTACCGCTGGTTTAGAAAGACAACATTGCCAGCCCGGGCCAGTGGGTCTTCTTGAGAAGCTTGTAAGGTCACCAATACACGGGTTTAAATTGTTAGGTATAGCATTTAACTATATATTGATTAGGGATGGAGACAACGCACTTCACCAACCGCGTCATTCAGTGGCATCGACGATAAGGCTGGACGCAGCTTTAACCTGCCATCCACGGATGTCACGCGACAGGTCTGTGCGTGTGTACCTGAGCATAGCAATTGTGATGATGAACATATGCTGAGGCTCATCGAGTACAGAAGCTGCGCTGCCGTTTCGAGAGACCCACTGATCGCACGCAACATGAGAATGATCTGCGGTTACAAGTCGAGGAACGCTGTAGGATCATGGCCCAACGCCGAGATGAGGAACGGGAGGAAAACCTTCGGGTATGCAGCCCGTTAATAGTTATTGATGTAATGTTAATTGCCTAAAGTTATAGTTAAAAAATGTGGTAGACGTCATATAACATTTTATAATTGCCTTGGCCGTAGCACTTTGAAACTTGGTCATCATTTTGGGGCCGGCCCGGCCACGGAGCCCCTAACGACACCAGTGACTTTGGTCATCGAAGGCGGGTCATCAACAACTGCCGGCCATCCCGGAGAGCCCAATGATGTTGACAACTTGTTGGTTTATATTTCATTAAATTGAAATACAGCAGCTAATGGGTGATGTATATTGGTGAAAATTTCTATGTCTACATTAGAATACCTATAAATGTTAGCCGTTTATCATGTATATTGATGTTTTCAATTCTTGTTGATGCAGCCGCAACTGTTGATTTGTGAGAAGCCATCGCAAATTAAAAATCAGATCTGAAGCTGAGTTTTTGTTGTTTTCCTGTTTTGCCGGTGGCCTAATTGCCATATGTGAATGTTTTTGTCAGCATTTCATTATGATCCACATTAAAATTCTGTATGTCGGTAATTATACACTAAAACTAATTACATGTGTGTGCGTACAAAAAAGAGAGCAAAGTTTTCCAAAGAGATTTTATTCGTTTTTAAGGAAGATCTTCATGCCATCCTAGATTTATAATTAAAAAAAATAGGAGGCGTCATCAGGGAATAATGGTGTTAATTGTAGAATTTTTATTAATTTTATTTTCCGAAAAGTCTGATAGTCTATCTACCAGTGGCCATGTGATAAGGAAATTTAAAAATCTGACATCAATGAACTTTATTTTTCCAAGTAACATTTTCATTTTATATACTTCAAAATTACATAATAGGTTGCATAAGCAGTGCCGTGGAAAGGGAACACAGATGGCGCTGCTGTTGTTGCATTGTGCCGACTGCTGCTGCAGGCGACGGTGGGTAAAAACCTGTTCGGCGCTGCTGGTTGAAGAGCAGAGCTCGTCTTCCGGGTCGGCATGGTAGGTGTGCAGCCGTTGAACAAGTCGGTCGAGGTACTCGAGCTCGCTTTGAGTCGGGACGAGGCGGAGGTGTCGGATGCTCTGGTCGGGGAAGTGGTGGTGGAGAAGGATTTCGATCCGCTTTTCGCACCATGGCGGTGACGATTCGTTCGCTGTTCACATGGTGGTGTTCGGCAAATGCATCTCGTCTCGGTTTCCCTCGTCTTCGCATAGCTGGCCGCAAGTCAATCGTATCTGTGAGTAAAATTCATTTCATTTTTCGAAGCATCTCCTAAAAAAAAACAAGTCTGGAGTTCGGCGACCTTGGCTTCCTTGTTACATAATAATAGTGATTTATAGGTCAGAATTCGATGATGTTGACCTGGGCAGTGTTATTGCACCCGGCAATTTCTGAGAATTCCACGTGTTGCCCTAACCAAAAAGTAGAGCTTTTTTTTACCATGGCGCGGCTGATGTTTTTATTGTTGAAATTGTTGCGTGATAAGATGAATTACTGTAAACCAGGAAAAGCTTTTGTATATTTGATCTCTAATATCGTCATATGCATTTAAAATTTAGAAGAAAGTGAAATCGTGCCCTGCTGTTATTAAAGTTCAGATAAAAATTGCATCATACTTTTGACATCTATGCTTGCTTGATGCATGGTGACAGGAAAAGAATACTTTTCCACTTGATTAAGTATTCTTATAAGATGCAAATGCCGGAATTCCTACCTTTTATCTTAATAAATGTCCGCTGGGTTAATTAAATTTGATGGGAAATTTAATGAAGGGAAATTATGGTGTTACTTGCATTTATATTTGCTGAAATGTCTGTTCTAAATTTCCAAGTAGGTAGATACCCTACTCCTGTGTGTGATGTGTGCCTGTGCTCTTGTGTGTAAAACAGTTTATAAATATTGTAATGTTCACCCTTGAATAATATTGCAACAAAACTAAAATGACGCGTTTACTTGAAATTTATCCGAAATATGGAATATAATGTTAATACCTGAATCAATGTTCTGCATGATTTGAGTTTGTTTTCTATAAGTACTGTTATTTTTTTTGTAAATATTCATGTCGTAACTGTGTGTTCCAAAATTAAGTCTGACCTTGCATCCACAAAACGCATTGTCATCAACATGATGTTCCTTATTTCTATAGATGAAAAGGAAAATTACGTATAAGATGACTGGCGAGGTTGTTTAAAATCTTCATCTGTTTTTGGAGAGATATGTACGCATACATATTGTAAATGCATCTAAAAAAACATTCACTGTCTTAATATATGTGCTATATTACTAGATGTGGGGTGACAGTGCATTATAATATATTTGTATAATTCCTTTCCTTGAAACTACATTTACCATACAGTATATATTGAATAACTTCCAAATGATAATTTCGGTATGTAAAGAATCACTCCACTAAAACAACAGAATATTTATTCAAATTTGATAAGTTGATAATCTCGGGTTGCAGAATTGCCAAACCAAGGACCTGGCATCAGCAGGAGGGCTTTCAAAGCGATTTTTGGCAACCTCTTGTATCCATCATGGTCCTCATGCATCTGAGCCAGGCAGCAGCCTTAGAGAATCCTTCTTGGAACCCGGCAAACTAACGGATGAAGACCTTCATGGAATGCTAAAAGATATTCGAAATGTAAAGCGCATAAGAAACGTATTAAAATGTTGTTACGGTGACTTTCATGAAGTTTTCTCTTTCTCCCAGTTGCTGAACACAGAGCGAGCGGAACTGCGCAGCATGGCGAAGTACTACTTCGATGGCCACGGTAAGGCCATCAGACCCATCATCGTTGTGCTGATGGCCAGGGCGCTAAATATGCACATACACCGCAGGGAAAGGTATATAGGTATATATATAGATTTATAAAGTTGCTACGATCTGAAGCTTCATTGGCTATCTGCGCGTGTGTCACCTCAGATTGTTGGAATCGCAACGGGAAGTAGCAATGATTGCCGAGATGTTTCACACGGCCAGTCTGATGCACGATGACATAATAGATGCCTCGGACCTTCGGAGGGGAAAGCCCAGTGTTGGAGCTCTTTGGGGTCAGAAAAAGGTGGGCCTGACCTTTGAATACGTATTGAGGAGACTATGAATTATGACCAGTTTGGCCGTACGCGAATGCCTCCGATGCATGAAGGTATTTTGTTTTCCGTAACACCTTGTGAACTCCACCTTGACCTTTTTCTTGTAAGGAAAATCTATAATATTACTAGGCGAAACACGCAAGAATGCTTTGAAAAATCGGCACAAAAATATTGATAATATTATGTTGCTATATTCTTGATGACGATAATAATGATTTATAATAGTCACTCGTGTTTCTTGGCTATTCACTCATTACTACCAGGGCACGACCCTGGTACGTCCCATTTGACATGGCTACCAATTAGCATATTGTTTTCAACATTATGGAAATCGGGTCGATGTAGCAATGCAGGAATTACACTGACGGGTGCGAGGTGGGTTATTAAAATCTTGAAACGGAGAATAAATGGGCCAGACTTGTGGGCATTTGGAGAGGCCGGTCGTTGTGTCCAACTTGCTCGAGAGTTAGTGCAGTGGCATTTCACGTGTCCAACAAATAAAACAAACCGAAGTGGCAGAGTCGGATGCGACCTGTTTTTCTTGCGCCGCAGGCAAAAGACAAAGTTTTTGAAGAAAGCCCAGAGGCCATCCGGCTTCAGGAAGTTGACTAGGCCACGGAAGAGCAACTCGCAACCTGCCACATCCTTCCCTTTTCCTCCCCACCTCCTCTTCTTTACCTGTCTACTTTTTACAAGTTTGAGGCCGTACGTCGACCTTTACATTGGCTTTTTCGAGAAAGTTCACGCTGCACCCTTCGAAGAACGTTCAACCAAACATGAATGAAAGGTTTTCTATTATTTATTCGCGCCTTGATTTTGGCTATTTATTTGTTCGTCAACAGCCCATCCTTGCGGGAGATTATGTGATATCCACTGCTTCCGAAATGATGGCAAGGATACGAAATGATGATGTCGTAGAGATACTATCAAATGTAGGTATAAAGTGTGTTCTAAATTACGTATAGTAACAGGATTGAAAATGCATTTGGGGTAAATTAATGGAATTGGACTAAAATTTGAAATGTAATGTTTTTATACAGAAGGGTTTTAAAATTGCAGAACTATCGTGCCTTGTTCTGTATTACAGTGATGTATTTGTTCAGGAGCGCTACATACATTTCTTTCAGGTGTTCAACGACCTCGTGCTGGGGGAATTCATGCAGCTCGGATCAAAAGAGAATGAAGACGAGAGATTTGCTCACTACCTACTTAAGACTTTCAAGAAGACCGCAAGCTTGATAGCGTACAGCTGCAAAGCCGTGAGAAAATGACTTATTATGTACCCGTGTCGTTCGCTACCTAGCGCTAAACATCCCTGTTCTTTGTGTAAGGTCACGGTCTTGAGTGGTGGAAACGAAGCGTTGCAAGACGTTGCTTTTCAATACGGTAGGAATATCGGCATAGCATTTCAGGTGAGATACAGAAATATGTTCTTAACCGTGTCACAATGCGCAGCTGACTGACAATTGTTTCTCTGTTCCACCAGTTGGTCGACGACCTCCTTGACTTTGTGTCTTCGCAATCGACAATGGGTAAACCTACAGCAGCAGACCTCAAACTCGGACTGGCAACTGCCCCGGTGCTCTTCGCGTGTGAGAAGGTGTGCTGTTTACTTGTATATGTTTGGCAAGAAGGGGGATTCCATTAACTGTGGACTCATCTGTAAGGAATTCTCAAATATGGGTGTTGTTTGCGTTTTTCAGTTTCCAGAATTACACGCGCTCATCATGAGAAGATTCTCCGAGCCCGGAGACGTGGCTATGGCGCTGGATGCCGTCATGAAGGTATGTTAACGTCTCGTCAACACTAAAGACACTTTAGTGAAGCAGATTGAATGACGCATTCAGCATTTTGTTGGCTAAACTTGCGCCGTCATTCTATACTTGCACGATATGGGTTTTTACCAAGAGTTTTGGTTTGGTTCCAGTAGCTTTTACCAAAGTAATTATGCACAGTCACGATTGCAGCTACTTCATTGTGATGATCTTCCAATTGCCTTACCAAGCATAACTTATATTTCTTTCAGAATATTTGTGTATCCTCTGTTTTTGACCAAAATTTAATTTTTAAAATTGAAGGAACTGGTTGTAGGCCCAACGGTATTGTCATACTTTCATACGATGTCGAAAAAGTGTCAAGCGCCAGCGCCTTGTTTAATCGGTATGCGGTTTATGCTGGAATGACGATTTACAAGCTAAACTTTTCCTCATGAATATAGTGCATGATAAAGTGGAATGAGGACAAAACTCTGAAGGATAGAATAAATGTGCACTTAGTTGAGCTATTTCTTATAAATTTTTGACAAAAGAAATGGAAGGCACTTATGTAATGTTAATGTAACAACGTGTAATGTATAAATTTTAAACATTCCATTTTTGAAAACTAAATGCATGTGAACCTACATCGGTGTAATTAGATCGCTAGCGGAGGGCAATAAATTCTGCAGCTTTTTCCTCCCTTGAAAGTTTACAATGGCGATAAACCGACTTGTTTTGAATTTAGAGCGATGGTTTGGAACAGACGAGGTTCTTGGCCCATCAGCATTGCCTGGAAGCAATACGGTGCATAGAGCAACTGTGTCCATCGCGTGAACAGAAAGCTTTGATCGCACTCACAGAATTGGTCCTGAACCGAGTCAAATGACATGGATTGCCATTTCACAACGTTTCCGATGGTAGCCGTTGTTTATAATCACGGTGCGTCGGTAATTAGCTGAAATAATTTCTACATGTATATGCAAATAGATACATGCTGTACAAACGGCTAGCAATGAGATTTTTTTGAAAATCGAGGAGGTTACAAATAATATATTTGTTTTAAAACATGCTAGTGGCCGTTTTTAAGGGTCGAGGCAAAATGGGGGTATTTGTTGTTTAACCTCCTCGGCTGCCACTTTCAAAATATCGATGCACAACATAGTTGTATAGAGTACTAAAATGCGGTGGTAGATGTATATACTCGCGTAGAACGAATTTGTTATGCCGCTTTTCGGCACTAGCAAAATATTCTATCTATGGCCTACATTTGATGGTCATGCTAATCAAAATGTATGAAACTATTTTTATAAATTGGTTGACTTGATTAAAGATGTGTTGTTTCATTCTAGGCGTTTGAATCTACTGCATAGTAGAAGTTTTAAAAACATATGAGCAGCTTTATTGAAACTGCTGACACTGTTCGTTATTGATTCATATTACAGTAGGTCCGTCTATTTTAAAGAAGCTTCGATGGCAAAGGGGTAAGAAATGATTCCAGCACACCATATTTTTAATGTCCAAACAGATTTATTTCATTGAATTAGTGATTATTTTCTTTAGTTATTTTGTCATCTTTGCCCAGGATGAGCAACTTGATGTCTTGCGCGTCCAGGGTCTCGTACTTCAACAACGCGTCCGCCAGTAACTTATGCTCTTTAGAATGCATTTTCAGGATGGCTTTAGCTCTCTCGTAAGATTCCTGCAAAGAGTGCATTGTTAGATAATGTGCCTTGGCCTGATTCACACTTGATGTGTACGTTACCGAAAGAATCCTCTTGATTTCTGCATCAATAGTTTCGGATGTGCTATGACCGATCTCGTTGACTACGACAAGAGCGCTGGAGTTTTCTTCAAAAGTCCTGACTCCCACCTTCGTTCAAAACGTTTAACAAAAGTCAGATGGTAGTTGAGAGCGAAAACTTACGGCTGGCTACCTTCTCTGACATGCCCCATTCTTTAACCATTTGTGTTGCAAGTTCTGTAGCCTGTCTCAGGTCACTGGCGGCACCTGTAAAACACG
>WWPM01015344.1:0-13696 GCA_023279145.1 Glomeris maerens | reverse complement strand
ACAGTTCGTCCAGTTCGTCAAATAGGTATATAGTACTTATACACATTTGCATAGGTATACATATGACCTGAATATACGCGTGTCCCCTCATTCAAAATAGGTTCGTCCTATCGATATTATCGGCATATCGATGCGTGAGCGCAGCATTCAGATGCTGATGCTGAGAGATGAAGGTCGCAATTTCGAGCTTGGACGCTGCACTGCTACACTCGCCGGTGATTCGTGATTCGTGAACGGAATTGAAGATATGGCGGGACACACGGAGTTGACTGCCCTAGATTACGTGATATTTTCGCTAACGTTGGCCATTCCGGTGGCTGTTGGCATCTACCATGCGGTGCGAAGTGGACGATACTCGAGTGCAACTGCCACTACGACGGCCACAGACTCGTATCTGTTGGCCGGCAGACAGATGAAGACGGTGCCGGTCAGTTTGTCTTCGTTTGCCACCACTATTTCGACGATTGCGTTCGTCGGTTATCCGGCCGAAGCGTACACCTATGGATTCCAGATAGCTTTTGCTGCTATCGGCTTCATCATCTCCATCCCTATCACAATTTACATCTTTCTCCCTGTCTTCTACGATCAACGCTTTACAAGCGTCTTTGAGGTACAGTATATCCCTTAAATTAATTGGTTCATATTTACACTATACGTATACAACAACTACAAATAAAAGCATGCGATTGCCACTATTAGCAAGGAGTTCATACTGGTCCTGAAATTCATTGAAATCACGGAATTAAATGCGGAAAGGTCATTGAACTATAATTGTTGCTCATTTTATTTATTACAAAATACTACGAGCAGATGTCATCACTGTAGTATTGCATTTATTAATGACACTGGACTATATAATTGCAGAATGATTCATCAAACCATCTTGGAATAAATATCATGAGACCCTATAGGGAAATTAATTTAATATCCACTGACTCTACTTATATTTTGAGTCGCATTATTTATGCTGACATTTTTTCTGATACCATTGATGGATTGCGGTTTACAAATCAGGATGTTTAGTTATCTTGCAAGATGACAATGGATCCGGCCAGCAATTCAAGTGAACTATATGGAATTGAAAACCAATAGCTCAGATTTACTCCCAACGGGTAAACCACGAGAACAATAAATACAACGGAATTTTTGAATGCAAATGTCATGGTGTACAGTGTACGTGCTTGGATTGTAATTTATAAAAGTATATTGGCCGTCGCTTGAAGTATCAATATGCCGCTAAAGGTCAGGCAACAAAGTATTAAGAAAATTGAACTGATACTATGTTGATTTATCTGGTGTAACTTTCCACAAGGTGCCGGACATTATGTATCATATTCCCACAGAGATGATTTCACAATTACATTTGAAATTATATACGAATAAAAAATGAAGCTTTATTTAGTTATATGAATACAAGGTTTTTGGAAAATCTGGTCCTAAAAATGATATTTAGTATGTCTAAGTGCAGATGTGTCGTCTAAATGGCCAGCTTTTGTTTAAATTTTTAAAATTTGCAGAAAACTAGCTTCAAAATTGCTGGTAAAATGGAAGAGTTATCACACAATCTTATTCTTGCTGCTGCTGCCCCTTTTATTAAGGTGACTTTGCCACCTACCACCGATGTCGTGCAGTGAAGCACAGCGTACTTCTTGAACTGTGAAGCGATTATATTGGAGAATCTGTTTGCATGCAGCAACGTTTTCATATAGAATTAATTGTAGCCTGCATTCAAAACTGCCAATCTATGAAAGAATGTCCGAATTATTTATCTGCCTGACCTTCAATGGATGCTCCAAGGTCGTCACGTTACAAAGACATTTGTCATTATGTTTGTTATACATACGTCGCTTCCTTTCAAAGTTATTACCAATACATGGCCAAACTTTCCAAACACGCGTAATACTGACTTTGGTAATGGTAACATCGAAAATACCTCATTTGTAAAGAAATCCGAAATATTATAATAGAGTATTTTAACAGGAATATGTTTCCAACTTTTATTTGCTTTCAGTTTTTATCTCGCCGATTCAGCTGGGCAACCAGGAAGCTGTGTTCTGCTCTCTTCGTACTGCTGATGGTAAGATCAGGCAATAGTTATTCAAAATATAATGCACATAAAGAATATATATATATATATAAACCTTTGGCTATTCAGACTTTCTACATTAGTGTTATCATTTATGGCACAACAGCTGTTCTGACATACGGTATGGAATTTTCTAGATTCTCTTCTGATATTTGAAACTTACGGATATTTTTATTGTATTTTCTTAACGCGATCAGTGACCACATTTGACACCTGGACTGCAGCAGCTGCATTGTGCATTGTTTGCACAATCTACACGACAATGGTATATAGAAATATAATAACGCATTAAGCACAAAAAGGGGTTTTGTATGATATACTTCCTTATCGTGATATTTGGCTTGTATAGGGTGGGATGAGAACAGTGATATGGACTGATTTTATCCAAGCGTTCATCATGTTTGCCACAATGTTCTTCATTGTTGGCAAAGGAGTGAATGATGTCGGTGGATTCACAAACATATGGGAAAAAAACAGCCGCAGTGGGAGATTGGATGTTTCGTAAGTAGAAATTTAAAGGCGCTGCTTCTTGGAATGATAAGACATATGTTCTTCTTAAATAAAAAAAAAATTTGCAATGTTTTTCTCATTCGCATGCCAGATTTGACCTCGATCCTTTCCAACGACTCACATTTTGGACGGTCACATTTGGCATATTTTTCATCAGCTTGGTTCATAATAATGCCAATCAAACGGTGATTCAACGATACTTCAGTTGCCCTTCGTTGAAGGTCGCTCAAAAGTACACAAGGCTTAGTATTTATCACACAAATATGCACTGTGGTTTTAATATATACCAAGCAGGAAACAATTGTGAATTTACACTGGCGATTTCACTCGCAATCAGCTGCATGTGTTATTTTACATGTGCTTGCGATATTTACAATGGTTTGCATTTTCAATTCTTGAAACGAAGCTAAAAACTAATTTCAATTCCAGTGGTATTTTTATGCACGAGTAGATGATGCAATACATTGTACAAGGAAAATTTACATTTAAAAAACTAGTACCTTGTAAAAATAGATTTAATATGTAATCTATATTTATATTTCTCAATATAACATTTGGAGTTGACCACATGTGCACGTATGTTGTTTTGACAGCTTGAAATGAACATTAATCTTTTTTTAAAATTTACACAGTACTGTGATTGTGAGCTGCATGGTTTCTGCTCTTGTCCTCTTCCTATTTTCCTACGTCGGGCTAATACTGTATGCAGAATACGAAAACTGCGATCCTCTTTTGAATGGTGTGATATCTTCAAGGAATCAGGTTCTTTTTCCCCCCCTTTCGGACAGTCGTGAATAATATGCATCCCGCAGATCAACATGACACTTATTTATTTCACTAGCTCATCCCCTTATTTTTGGTGAAACTGGCAGGAAATATACCTGGGCTTGTTGGGCTTATTGTTGCCGGAATGTGCAGTGCTGCGTTGAGGTAGTATTTACGTTTGCACCCAAAATTCAAGACACTTCATAAAATCGCCAATGTAGTGTCAATAATTCACTCATTTAAAATTCTAGCACATTGTCTTCAGCATGCAATTCTCTGGCAGCAATCATTCTAGAAGATTTGCTACGTCCTAGCCTGCCACAGTTGTCAGAAAAGAAAGCACTTACGATATCCCGTGTCATATGTAAGTGATGAGTTTGAACACATGATATATTTCAGTAATTGATGTCCTTATTCTTTAAAATCTCAGCTGCCGTATATGGACTAAGCTGCTTGGGATTTACGGCTGTTGCCAGCTCATTTCCTAATGTTTTGCCGGTAAAATAAAACTCTGATGCACCCCTAATAATTTTTTTGTGGATGCTCGGAAAACCACGCGTGCATAAGGAGTGATGAATAGAGTGCGGATTTTACGTGCATTTTGTTCGCAACTTTACGTGCCAAAATTAGCCCAAAAAACATACAAAAACGTACACAAAAATGATGTCCAAATAATTCCAAATGAAATTAAAACGCTTTTCTGTAAGATTCCTGATCATAAGACGTTAAGCAAAAAAAATAAGTGCTTGCACGTAAAATCCGTACTCTAGTGATGAACTACGTATCTGAAGTAACACGTGTGTTTGACATTATGTTGCATTTTGTTTTTTAAGGCAGCTACTCAAGCATTGAACATAATTGGTGCTCCAACATTGGCTATTTTTCTAATGGGTCTTGTCATTCCTCATACAAACGCAACGGTATTGACACAGTACAAGTGTTTGTTATGGCGGAAGAATAAGAATTTGATGCACCAAGTGCGCGCGCTAATTTTTTCAGGGTGCAATAACCGGCTTCTTATCGGGCTTGGGTGTGGCACTGTGGATTTCAATAGGAACCATGGTTGTAGATCCCTACATCCCAACGTATCCAATTAGTATTTCCGGGTGCAATTCTTCCACTGAAATCAACAATACAACTAGGTTGGATTTTCTTGTTGACACTACACCTACCCACGCAAATTCTACAAGTGTGCCAACGTGAGTGTGCAACCAATATTAGAAAGCATGTATCATGATGCTGATGACTTTGGTAATGCAGTGATATACTTTTTTTTCCCATAGACTTCAAGAGTTTACTGTATATCACTTGTCTTATATGCTCCATGGGCCATTTGCTTTCTTCGCTGCAGTTGTTGTGGCATTAATTATCAGTTTACTTACAGGTACATCTGGGTAAGTGCGCGAGTAAGATTCCGCATTTTGAAATGAAACTGTCACGGTGATTATTTTGTTTAATTTGTAGATAGTTCATTTCAAGTTTTTGTTAATTGTTTCATATGAATTTTGCTTGCGCAGTTAAAAAGTTGCAGGTTTCACATTTCAGTCAGGCTTTGATGTAATTAGTGAAAACCTCTATTTAATGATGGTGTCAAGTTTCTCCAAAATTTGCAAATAGGCTTCCATGTATTTCTATTTTATGAAAATCTCAATTTACTGATTTTTTTTAGCAACAGTAGAGTTGAATTTCAAAATGCTGTAATGTATATTATTTGTGCGCCCCCCGTTGCATATTATATTTACTATTTTGAAAAGTTTGGCTGCTATACAAATATGTGTGGTTCTGGATATTGCAGATAAATATGATCCACCAAAAGTAGATAAAAATCTGATGGCACCAATGGTTTTAAGGTTCTATAAGTGGTCGCCAAAATGCATTCGACGATTAGTAGGATATCAGGTGCGTTTGCTTACTTTTACTGGCCATGCAATTATTTACAATTGTTAATATTCTCTTAGAAAATCCATTTTCCAGTTGAAGAAGGTAATAACTTGATGAAAGCCGTTGCCACTGCAGTTTCTACATCTAACACAGATGTGGAAATTCAACGCTACAGTTGATCAGTATTGTTCATCAGGGATCATTATAATCGCAGGATATTCTCATTCCATTTGGGTTTTTAAAAAATTGCTTAACTCTCTACTTAAAAACATATCTACATTTCTATTTTAGAAATGAACCTTGGGGTATTCTCCCAGTGAATTACAAAATTTCTACCATATCTACAACACTTCTCGGACTCCTATCTGCAAAAAATTCCGTTTAGGCCACTTCATGGCCAGACAAAAACATAATTATTGTTTGTTTGATCTAAAATATGGCATTGTACAATTTGCCACAACTTATAATTAGTGATGTAAGCCAGGTTAACCTTGGAGGGTACACATATGTAATTATTTTTGTAATACATCATATGATACGTTTCTTTTTCGGATTTGTTATTGCTGTTTATTTAGCACGGGCCACTGATTTTTCGTACTTAACTTAAAACACTGGCATAAATTCCATTGTCTGATTTCACAAAATAAGAATGTGATAACTGTAACAATGTATAAAAGTTGTCCAATATGCTCATGTGAAGGAAACAATCTATTATTTTAATTTGGTCTATAGTTACACTTGGAACTTGCATATTTGACCATATGCAGTTTCATTATGGTCAAATATTTTGTATAATGTTCTTTTATTGCTATCTTTTCTTGTATTTACGTATTTTGAGGCAACAGAACTCAGGCTATCCCATTAAATTCTTCCATTGATAATTGCCTTTTTTGAAATCTCATTATTACCAATAAATAGGATGGCATGCATCGATGACAATCCTGTTAACATAATTTACATACACATTAATGCTTCATTAATTGACGTCTGCAGATCATATTACATTACACTAGTTTCATTTCCATTTTACATAACACAAAAACGGTTGCTTAATTTAATTATCTGTAACTGTTTATTGCTTATATACCAGCTGTCATAATGTGTATTGTTGTCAATATGAACTGATTGGTTCCTCGATGTTTCCAGAAATATGAAATAACCTATTTCACCAGGATATTCCAAATGTGGGCTGAATACAAAGTATAGAGTTAAGGGATTAGTACTTCTTTGAAACAAGTTTGACTCCTTGCCATGACCTTATTCTATACGATTTCAAGCTATTAAATTACGACCTTTGCGCACATGCATGTCCGCATATCAAGCCATGCAGTGAATTAACTTGCTCCAGTTAATGACTGGATAGTACATTCAGTGGTCGGAAAATATATGCAGAAATGAAGATCGACATTCATTGCCACATTTTGCCTGAAACTTGGCCTGACCTTCAGAAGGTAATATTCAGTTGCATTTCAAATAGGTCAAAATTCCTATGGGCTAGCTCAAAAACAGTAGTTGGGCTTCAGCTGCAAAACATCAAAACAACTTTTTGAACTACTCATGCGCCAAACATTTCCATGACGCAATACTGAAAACGTGTATGCATGCAAATTAATGTGGTATCATATTATAGACATACAAAAACGATAAAAACTGGTTCTATACAAAGAAACTCATTGAAGCATCTAGATCGTTATATTTTTATGGACAGTATTTTAATTTTATATATCATATAAATAATGAATGATATTGCAGAAATATGGATACAGTGGATGGATCCGAATGGAACATCAAGATAACAGTATCCAGCATCAAAAATCTGCACGAATGATGAAAGATACTGGCCAATTCTTCAGGCTTGTTGGTGAAAATATGTGGTCATTGGATGCACGGCTACAAGAAATGGATAAAAATGGTTACAAATTTATACCATCCAATTTAAGTTTCTTTCAGAATTAATTTCTGAATAATCACAATAGTCATCAGAATTTTCCAGTTAATATTTTTTGACAGTTTAATGTATATCAAAGCTTACATTTAATCTTGGATCTGAAACAATTTAATTGAACTTTGAAAATTAACATACATATTTTATAATTCAGTCTACATTTTTATTTGATTTTAAGGCGTGTCTGCACAAGTGCTTTCAACCGTTCCAGTTATGTTCAGTTATTGGGTGAGAAGATTATTGAATTGCAACTACCATATAGACTGTTTTCGCCGCAATTTTTAATATTTTCAACAGGCAAAACCTGAAGATACTTTAGATTTTAACCGGATGCTAAACGATCACATTGCATCCTGCGTCTCAAAACACCCAACAAGATTTGCAGGATTGGCCACTGTACCACTGCAGAACCCAGAACTTGCTTCCCAAGAACTTAAAAGATGCATCACAGTTTTGGGACTTTGTGGTGTTGAAATTGGTTCTCACGTCAATGATTGGAATTTGGATGCACGTCAACTGGACCCATTTTATAAGGTTTGCGTTCAATTTAATTGAACGATCTTATTGTCTACTACAGATATACTTTATATTCTCCAGACTGCCGAGGACCTACAATGCCCAGTATTTGTTCATCCATGGGATATGGACACCTCGGGGCGAATGAGCCAGTACTGGTTACCTTGGCTTGTTGGTAATGTTCGTTTTATTCAATGAGTTGTGACCATAGTACAGATTTTACTTGTTATGGTCATCTTTAAAACGTTTCATGAACTTTTGACTGAGCAATTGACTCTGCAATTTAAATCATCCCATATATGGAACATAACCGTTGCAGCGCAATATATTACTTTCAGTTTCTGTTGGCTAGTAATTATTACATTTAAAAATGCTAACAAAATTGAGCATGTTTCAAGTGTTATGATCCAGGAAATATTTCCTCAAATGGGATTTCTGGTGAATGCAAATGGCGAATTTGCACCTTTTCCATTTAGTTTTACTTGGAAAACCTATTCATTTCAAATCTCCAACATATTGTCTACAGAAAATACGAGATTTTGTTGCAATTTACCACAGTTTTTCTCAGGGTGCATCAATCTCTCAATTCATTCACATCATTCAATTTGTACATATAAACAGGAATGCCAGCCGAGACAACGACTGCAATCTGCTCAATGATATTTGGAACAGTTTTCGAACGATTTCCCAGATTGAAAGTGTGTTTTTCACACGGTGCTGGCTCGTTTCCATACACAGTGGGCCGCATAGCTCATGGTTATGAAGTCAGACCCGATTTATGTGCTGTCAATAACTGTGCAAATCCCAAAGATTATTTGGGCAAATTTTACGCAGATTCTCTGGTCCACGATCCGAGAGCATTACAGTTACTTGTAGACACAGTGGGACAGGTAACATATGGAAATGCTGCTTGTGATCTGAGTAAAAATTAACGTAAAATTTGTTTCTTTCAAAAAAGGAAAAGGTCATGTTAGGAACAGATTATCCATTCCCTTTGGGTGAGCATGAACCAGGAAAATTGATCGCTTCAATGCCAGATTTTGATGTAGCATTAAAAGTAAGGAACAATGAAATTAAGCCTCAATTCAAAGCATGTTATAAATAATTTATTTGTAATTCCAGAGTAAATTGTTGGCAGAAAATGCAATTGAATTTCTGGGACTTGAAGAAGGAAGATATTTGATAGACTGAAGTATTTACCATACAAAAAAATGTTATAGGAGTAAGCTGTTGTGTACATTTTATTATACTCGCAAATGAAAACTGCCTCTTGCTCATTTAAAATCAACGGAAAAACAGTCATGGTTTGGACTGCACAGCAAAGCAAGTTCCTTATTACATATGGTACAGTACTATAATAAACGTTCTTTAATCAGCAGTAAGACCATTCAATCAGAATTCATCCAATGTCTGTTCCCATTGAGTGCCATGTCCTCGTTCTTTCAAAGATTTGGCCCTCAAACGTTCCTGTTCGTGTTTAGTCTCCTGCTCCAAATGTTGGGCTTCCAGTATTTCATCCACAGATACATGCTTTAATGGTAAGACGCTTTCTTTTTCAATATCCTGAGACGCAACAATAATTATTGACCGATTAACTATATGCAATTTAAAGTTTGCTCTTGTATAGTATATATTTAAAATTGATTTCAACTAACTATTTCTCCGAGGAGGACTACATTTTCACCACGTACAACGAAGACACCACGAGGAATGTCTCCATATTCTTTTCCAACGTGTATCCTTTCTATGGTTCTATGAAGTACTAAATTGGCTGTCAATTAAAGAATATCATGTATTGTATTACATAATCCTTTAATGTAATACTATTACAAATATTCTTTAAATATGCCACTAATATTAGTTGTATATAAGGTAGGCTATTGTTACTTTGTCATTGTACACGTTTAAATGTAAGATAATCCTTACATTATGATATATGCAAAGTACATTTTCATTTAAAAATGCAAATACTAGGTATTTCTGTGACAGATATTTGATATTAATTATGCAGTCATTATTCCTTTTATGAAAAAGGACAAAAACATACTTTGCTATACTGCCTTTCCTACGGAAATTAGCAATTTTCATATTTGCATAACTTGCCAAATTGATCAATGCTCCTCAAATACCCTATCAGAGTTCTTCCATCTCTCAGCAAAACCATCAATTTTTCTTGACGTGACAAAAAAACTTAAGAATTAGAAAACAATTCCAAGAAAATCACTGAGCTTGCATGCAATTTTATACTTACTATCGAGTTCTTCTATCAAACTCGCAGTTCCTGGTAAATAATTCATTTTAATTTTAAGTTAAAACGCCAACCAAAAGAAGTCATTGTAAAATTGTGAAACTCGACGCTGACATTTTCGATGCGTTCAGCAAAGGCGCTTCGGGTAATTGACAATAATACCCACGGATTTTGCAACACCAAACTCTTGCAACAAAAGCGCCTCATCCATAAGGAAACAATTGATAACTCCTGAACAGTAGTGTTCTCTGGGTGAAGCTTTGTTTGAATTTGTCTGCGGGCATATTTCTCAAATTCTTGACGTTCTGTCGTGAATCAGGGATCGATTGAGAATATTTTCAAGGTATTCTTACGCTCTAGTGAAGGAAGGATGAATAAACGGCCATCTTTCACCGAGGATTTTGTTCTAATCCTCATATTCTCTATCCTGTGTTGGCTGACACTGACAGGTCAATTAATTATATACTATACACATGTATTCTCTTTAATATTGCATGACTAATGCAAAAAATTGAAAGCATGTGATTAAAATGTGACCGATTTGTCACGGGAAAAATATTCCACAATTGTATGTGTATGTATATCGTATAAATTTAATTTTTTAAAAGTTTTCATATTTAATACACTATTTATTTATTCATATATGTACAGGATCGGGTTCAATGTCTGCATTACAATGGTTTTTTTGTTTCTCCACAATGTATAATGCAGAAATTAATGTATATAATTGATAGTACTGTTTAAATATTTTTAATGTCCTTTTTCAGGTCATTGCCAACCTGATCTCATTGATGATCAAGGACCATCATTTGTGATTGAACCACCTCATGATGTTGCATTTGCCAACACAATCGGAGCTCATATTGACTGCACAGCCACAGGTTCCCCGAAACCATCCTTGAACTGGGTTCTCGCTGACCGCAGTAATGTCCTACCCATCCCAGGACTTCGAGAAATCCATCCAAATGGCACACTTGTATTCAAAGCGTTCTCTGCCGAGCAATACAGACCTGATGTTCATGCAGTTTCTTACATATGTTTGGCAAACAACTCTGTTGGCACTATCGTTAGTAATGACGTGCAAGTACGAGGAGGTAACTTGGAACAATTTTGAGCAATATTTCTTCAGAAAGTGAATGAATCCTTGGCATGAATATGTGACAAAAATATTAAAGTAACTATCCCTTAAACTGTGTGGGTTTTTTTTTTACTTTTTAGTTGTTCTTCAGGCGTATGATTCTCAAGTTTATGACAGTTTTGCCATCGAAGGAAACACTGCCATATTTAAATGTCATATTCCTGCCATCTTGAGTGACTTTATCTATGTGTCTGCTTGGATTAAAAATGATAACTTGCTCATTCAGTCATCAAATTCAGATGGTATGTGTTATAGTTGTAAATCTTGTGCCTTGCAGTGCAGCGCATATTCATTTAAAGTAATTTTCATTATTAAGCTTCTTTGGAAAAATATTACATTGCCTCTACCGGTGAATTACACATCTCCAATGTTGCGATGGCCGAGAGCGGTTCGCAATACAAATGCAAAACCACACATAAACTAAGCAACGAATCGCTTATCGGCAAGAATAGCGGTCGTCTGTTTGTCACAGGTGACTGAATTTTGTCATCTGCGAAATCGAGCGTTTATATCTAATGCCCAATATTGTGGGTTATTCGTGAATGTTGCCGTTTAGCACCACATGGGAATATTCCTGTGAAGATAATGGATTTGCAAACAGTTGTTGAAGTTCCTTTGGGGCATAATGCATCGATTTCGTGTGTTGCGCAAGGTTTCCCTGTCCCTCAGATTATGTGAGTGAATATTATAAAATCCCTATTTGTATATTACTGTTTAATATCAACTATGTGTCCAGGTGGCTTCGCAAACTCTCCGATGGCAAAATCGAACACATCACTGGAAAAGATGGCCGAGTGAAAATATCTCAGAGTGCATTACTGATTTACAATATTGAGTCGTCTGATGGAGGAAGCTATATTTGTGAAGCCACAAGTTCAGTTGGAAAAGATGAGGCGGAAATTGAGCTCCATGTGAAAGGTACTGTCACACTACATATTTTGATTGTTTGCACAAATTTAAGCTGTGCATTTTCATTTAAGTACCACTAAGAGCTTCCATGCTTCCGGCCATCCAGAGAGTGAAAGATAAAGAAACTACAACTTTTCAATGTAAAGAATCTGGGATTTCAAAGGCAACGTTTTCGTGGTTGCATGATGGAAAAGTGATTGTGGGTGAAGCTAGTCCCACATTGACAATTTCAAATGTTCAAGGCACTGATAAAGGAATGTATCAGTGCATGGTTAAGGGCAATGGAGAACAAGCACATGCTTCTGCTGAGTTGCGCCTTTCTGGTAAAACGTCAGTAGTTGTCTGTCAAAATGTTTGAATGAAATATTGCTTAAATATATTAATTTTTCAATACAGGTATTCCGCCAAAGTTTATCTCGACGTTTGAAGAAGATACGATGCAACCAGGTGGAAAAGCAACATTGAAGTGTGAAGCTATCGGGTTCCCTACTCCAGATGTTCTCTGGAAATTAGATGATATTAAACTTCTGGAAGGTCCAAACTTCAAAATTCGGCAAAATGAAATGAATACTAAAGGACAAATTTCCAGTACGTTGGTTATTGATAATGCAAAAGAAGAACAAGGTGGTCTTTATTCATGCACAGCAGTAAATCAGGGTGGAGTAATTCAACATATGGCACGTTTGAATATTTATGGTGATTTACAGTAGAGAAGTCGTTAATATTAATGCCAACAAATAACTAAGAATAGTATCTGTTGCAGGACCTTTAAAAAGTCGAAATGTTTCTTCAAGGGCAATTGTTGCTGGAACTGATGCATTTTTAAATTGTCCTTTCTATGGTTATCCATATGGAAAATTTGTTTGGAAAAAAGGTAGACAACATGTCTATTTTGTTAATAATTTTATCGTGATTGTGCAGATCCACATTTACGTGCGATATCCTGCTTCATATTTTCAGATGGGCAAGTGTTGCCTACGTCGTTTAAACAGACTGTGTTCAATAACGGTACCCTGAAAATCCACAGCATTCAAAAATCGCTAGACTCGGGAATCTATTTTTGTTCTGTGGCGTCAACAAGTGGATCGCTTGTGGAAAGTTCTTTGGAAATCAGCGTTGTTGGTGAGTAACTTTCTTTACATAATTTTATTTTAAAAATGGAAATCACTTTCGCATAATTTGCATGAAACAGCAAGTCCGTAAGAATGGCATAATAATAAATTCTAATATGTATTACATGTGAAGCTAAAATTCTAATTAAAATGTTTGTTTATAATTGCAACCTGAAAGTGCGATCTGGAAATACAGTCAGGGCATTTGTCATTAATGTGGGAGGAGGAATGCCTATGTAGGTCCCTATTGGAACAGCAACCGTGTTGTAGAAATATTATATGCTGTTGTAATATTTTCTTAAAAATTGGTGCCATCAATAGCGTCTTGGTATCATGCATTTCATAGCCTCTAATTTTAGAATTAATCACGTGGGAAATTTTGTCAATTTACAATGACAATGGAGTTTACAGAAAATGGTATCTTAACATATAATCTTGCGTATAATGCTTGCATTTCAGCTGCACCAAAGATTGTGCCATTTTGGTTTCAAGATGAGCTGCTTCGGGAAGGGATGCGGGCTAGACTCCAGTGTGTGGTCAGCGAGGGCGATCTCCCGCTGACCATCACCTGGATGAAGGACAGTCT
>WWPM01015337.1:0-12253 GCA_023279145.1 Glomeris maerens | reverse complement strand
TATTATTTACATTTTCACTCAACAATGCAACAGTAAGAATATCATCATAGCCAAAATGTGGGAAAATCGGTTGTATTCTTGAATTCAGCATAGTGTACTTGCAAATAAAGATCTTTCAACTTACTCTTCCTGTGTAGATGTAATAGAGGACTTCCTGCAGAGTGGATCCTTGCAATTGTGGCAATCTGATTGGCGTTGGAGAACCAGGAGCACTCATAGTGACGGTTGAACCGGGAATCTTGCATATCTCACCCCGCTTTAGGTTCTGGAAGCTTTTGCATCTGCAAACATCAAGATTACCAGCCACTTATTTACGACTGCAATAGTCCAAATAAAATATAGGGTGGAATGAAGAAGAAGAAGTGAAATGGGCGATAAACACCAAGCAGACCCCAAATCGAAAAACGCCCAAAACCCCGTTTGATCCTGACGAAATCCCCCATTTCCCCACCGATTGCCACCATCCAAATTCCCATCCAAATGACGGCTTATCGGATAAACCGAACAGAAAGCAAATCTAACAGAGCTAAAAAATCAAGAAACCATGTGAATATGGTGCTATCAGTTGGGTAGATTATGTATTCCAACCTCAGAATAACATGCAAACATGCCAAATACGCAATTATTGGTCCGTTCCTAATTTGCAAACTAAGTTTTTATATCATTTTTTTTAGCGAAGTGCATATTCAAGTTGTTCAAGATTTATATTACACTAGCCTATCCTTGATAACAATATTACATACAGAGGTTAATTTCTCTGCAAACAAAGGGTTAAGTTTTTCCATTATCTACCTGCTCAATCTACAATTAAAAAAAGTTCCGAAAACTACATGTTTTAGGTGTTTATGTAAAGAAAGAAATATTTTTATAATCTAGAAGTGGGGTGGGGTTAGGGATAAGACAAGCGCCTAAATTGGAGAATATCACAAGATATCATCTTCAGACATGGCATTTAAGGGAGAGAGATGGCACCACTGTAGCGTTTCCAACTCGATAGATAGTGTTTTGTAATATAAAGACCTGGGAAATGGAGAGAGAAAGAATGGTGCATGACGGGAAAAGATTGGACACCATTAATCATCTGGGTTCACCATTTTGTATGCGGATTAAGAAGCAGATCCCCGTGTGGAGAAAAGCAGGAAACGAAAAATAGTGTTCATTACATTACATATGCATCACACCCCACTGCAAACCATATGTCACAACATGGAGAGAGAAAGAGAGACAGTCACGTGACTTCTCTTCGCTGACCCCAGTGCAAAAAGCACATTCCTAAGTGCAATTATAATAAATAATCGCATTCACGACATTATTTCCAAACGACTTAAACCACAGGGTTATGCAAACGTTTGCATAATGATAATTATTGTTGAGATTCATGTGGAATGAGGAGAAAGCAAGATGGCGGCCAGCAACAGAGATCATAAATTTCATTAAATATCTCTAACAAAAGCTAATTGTAAACTGCAGTTGAATTTTAACCGAGCTTAAATGTAGGACACAGCATGCAAACATTACATTGAAATGAACTGCTTCACCTGAAATTTGAAAACATTAATTTCAAATTTGAATTACGTGATATATACAAAATAGCAGTTTTGGATACACCCAGTAATAGATACAATTAGAAATTAAAGAATAGAAATAGGAAATATGTTCACTGAACGAAACTGCCAATGAAAATATTATTACTTTTTACAAATGTACCACACAGAAATATCTTTTTTTAGATTCTCAACATACAATAGTAAATGATTACTTCCGGAGCGCAATTTTGTGTTGCATGGTCAATACGTTTTTATCGCACTATTTTCTCCTTATACTGTCATTAGTCACGATATCTGACCATGGCGAACAAATAAACCAGCATGTCATACTTGATGAAGCAGAAACGAGCGAATTTAAGACGAGGGTGATTTAGAAACAAAGATGGCGACTTTGGAACGCAAAGCGCCATCTGTCGCTTTTGTCTTCGCCTTTTTCGTTTTCTGCCTGGCTACAATTTACATTTTTTTTGAGGGTGTGTGTATGTGCGACGCAGGGACACGATGACGATGACGATGATGATGACGACGATGAGATGAGAAAAGATGTCGCCCCTATCGTCTCCATTTAGCTTCACAACGCACACCCACATTTCCATGATAAACGCCTTCTGTTGCGCAATAGTAGGGGTTAATAGTTTGGTGCTAGAGGATGATGGAGCAAAAAACAACCCTCCTCAACCAACCAAAAATGGCAACCACATGGCGACAATACAAAAATGATGGATGACATCACAACCGAAACCAGATGCAGTGTATCGATAAAGATACGCCCCTTCTTTTTTTATCATTAATCCGCAATATTAAACGTCATTGCCATTTTGCTTCAATTGCTTTGATTTAAATGGAATCGTTCGCTCGAGCATTTCTCGTCCTCTCCAAATCTTATCATTACTTTCACGATATTATTCGCAACGTTTGTTAAATTGCCAAAGCTTTCGTAATAAAATCGCAGATTCAAAGTTTGCAAATAGCTCATCAAACTATAATGCTTTTCGTAAATTACTCCACACTGTGTACAGTATACTAAAGGAAAATTCGAAGAAATCCGTTCCTCACAACTTGAAAACACTCTTTGTGCTTTATTAGAAGGACAACTAGTTTCAACTCTTTAGTAAGTCATCTTCAGGTCCAAAACTCTCAAATCAACTGATACAGATACAGAAATACTTTAAGAAGTACACCTGAAAATAAACGATCATATATCGGACATACCTCAGCAAAAAGAAAAACTCAATTATCGCAGATCCATAAAATCTGGTACGATTAAATGACCATCGTTAACAACGTCGGATAACGGTGGGCGAACTAACAGAAAAGGGTCAAGATCAGAAGGGTAAAAGTACAGCAAATGAACAAAAGACAACTTACATACCGGTGAGCTGCAATTCAGAGAACGAAGTCAAGTTAAATTTCATATTTCCACGCGAACAGAGCCAATTTATAATATGGCCAAAAACCGGTCCTTCTTGTTCATTCAAAGTTACGCAATTACTACTTTTCTTACCAATTTGAATAAAAGTTGATTCAATGACATTCAACTTAACTCTAATTCTCCTCAATCGCCAAAACAAACATTTTTATTAAATCAGAAGAGTGATTATTTAAACTCAAATGTTTATATACTACAGAGTGCAGAAAACTACATTATTAAAAATTTACAACATATAATATGAGAGAATGGAATATGTGGCAGGCGGGAGTTATCACTTGAACATTAGACTGGATAAGAATTGGGATCATTTTGATATAAATTTGAGTTTTCAAGTAGTATAAATAAAAAAATAATGGATAATGGCCGTCATCCGAAAGGCGAATTTAAAAGCGATTTATAAGTCTGCGCAATCAAGACGGTCGTTAATGCAAAGGGGGAAAATGGTGGAAAAGGTGTGGGAATACGCGGTGTACAGTAGGGTGGGATGACAAAAGAGGAAGACCATCGACAGACACGTACTGTACGCATATAGTGGATGGTAATTTGGTGGCAGGAGATGCACGAGAAATCCGCCATTGGTTGTTGGCCACAATGCAAATACCGACCGCGTTTTCTCGTTTATATTATAATGAGAATGAAGATGGCCGCCTTTGGTTCGCCGCCCCCTACCCTAGCTGCACACAACATCACCCTATCCATAATAGCAGTTACCCCAACGTCATTACTACTTCACCTTCATCCCTGTACAACGCAGATTAAAATCTCCAAGAAGATCAGAGCTTGCCCAGAGCAAAATGAATGCGAAAAGCATATGAAATGCCACCTCATCGAGTCTAACTTCAAGAATTCCAATAAGCCAAAGTCAAAGAACAATGAGCATGCTTATTATTGTCATCGTCCAAATACCATAGCCTAACCTGAAATGGCTTCGCATGAACTAACAATACTTAAAATTAAAACGAGATTTAATGAATTTAATAAAAGCGAAAAAAATATTGTCTATGAAGGTAGTAGTATTCAATGAAAATTACACCAAGATGCTATTGCCATATTGCATATCAGTAGATAGCACTGGGTTACTGGAGATAGAATTGCACATTAAATAATAATATCATATAGACAATTTCTAAAATGACGATTTTGCAGCGGAGTAACTGTGGCATGAAATATTTTCAATTCTAATAAATCATCACCAGAATAACATAAGATTTAAACACCGTTGCTACTAAGTTAAATCTTAAGGGAAACAAAAATGTTCGGCACTGATTTGGAATACCTTTAGTGCGAAATGAACGTTAAATAAAATCAACATTTCAGATAGGTTAATACAGATGTGTCACAGTGATGAGAGAAGATAAAGGGCTGGTGAAAAAAAAATAGACCCGTAATTACATGGGTCATGGAAATATATTGTGGCCCTTGGGGCACTATTGGGAGGTACATAGGCCTATACTTGTACTTGGTTACCCACCCATACAGACTACACAGGCGGCAAGCCGATTGGACGACTGAGTTCGATTAATCAAAGTGGCCAACCTCATGCAACACACATGAGTTGGAACCTCCCCCAGGGACCAACTTCGTGCCACAAGATGCGTCAAATTGCCTCTTGTCCAGACTACCATTTTTTCCTCTTTTTCCTGCCCACATCCGTGTTACGTTATTTTCTATCATAGTTCAAAAAACTTATGATGACCAATGCAGCGACAATGTTTCTTCGCTCGTTACCATGGCAACTTCAAATTGCAATCTTACACATAAATTCCCCCATTTTTATACATTACAAAACGGAAATCACAGGGTAAGCAAATGTGAACTGACTCGAATACGATTGAAATAAGGCCGAAATTCATGAAACTTAAGATTTTAGCAGGTTAATCAAAGAATTGATCTTAGTCAATTTGTTTTAATCAGTTTCTTGACAGTTCATAATTATCGATTTTCCTAAAAGACGGCTTGAGAAATGCATAACTAAGTTTGTTCATGTAAGATTCTAATATTAAATTTGAGTTCAGAAATATAGATAGAAAGATTGTAAAATGGATGCAATCTTACTATGTTTCATAAATATACTTGAAGCGCGCATGGACTGTCAGTTTTTAGTCAGTTGTTATTTTTCTCCGTGATATTTCGCAAAAGGATTTCGCGTGTTGATTTAAGTGAAGGGATTTGTGATCTGCCAAGTATGCTAAAAGAGGATTAAAACGCTAATTGCGTTAACCTTTCCAAATGTTCGAGTTATTTCCAAACTTGGGTCATTTAATGAGGAAGAGGCAAGTCTGAAAAGTTGCGTTTCACGGCTGTTCAGTCAGTCATTTTTCTGCCCGTTTTTGAATGGGGGAAAAGAAAATGCCTTCTTCAGTTTCTGCTTCGGTTCTGTTTTTGCAAGCTGTGGGATAATTTTTCGTCAAGTCTATCCAGTGTCGAGATTAAAATCCCATTTCCGGTTTGGCGCCAAAGTGCACAAACCGAACAGCAACTGAATCGAGTTACAAAGAATAATAAAAATGCAATCTAGCTGCAGCTCAAAGTCGAAACCCGAATTACCACCCAGATACCAATCTACATTGAATGCGTGAAAAACAAACTTCGATAAGGATCTGCATATAATAAATCTGAAATTCACAGGATAAAGTAATTAGCAGAGACAATGTTACACTTATCAAACGAATGAAGTGTGTATAGTCAATCGAAAGAAACTGCTATATGTGGAATTTTGTGTGCAGTACTAACAAATAAAAAAGTTCTTTGAAATCCAATTTGAACCCAGTCGTTACTCACAACAAATGGATCCCTTCTTTCATTTTCATTCAATCTTGGTCCCTTAAAGTTCACATTATTCAAGCACATAAATTATGCCATGTTAAATTGCCTACAGGTTACTTTACAATTCCTTTACAGAAGATTACATTCTTACGAGGTCCATGTGATAAAACAGTAAATGTAATCTACTATATGAAAATCTTTGCTGTAATTTTAAAAGTATCATATTGAAAACAAATTCCCTTATATACACATACAGTTGTAATTCCACAACATCAAACTGAGACTTTAATGCAAGAGAACAGGTAGATTTTCATTTAAAATTTATATAAAAATGAAGAAACCAAATGAAATACTATTCCATATGCTGAACGAGAGAACAGCTTTGCTTTAAGGATGCGCCATTAAAGTATACTGTAGACTCATCCTGTTTGATATTCATAACAAATGATAATGTATGCTGGCCCATGCAGCAAAATTTAGAAAGCAAAATACGTACAGAGCACAATCAACAATGAATCGTACGCTTCCTATTCAAAAATGAATTATACACACGCAAAATGCTACATTGAATATGAATAAAATGAATAAAACATTGTCCCACGTGGAAACAAGACTGTATTCTCTTTTTAAAAGCCGTATGTCAATAAACTTTGTGTGATTGGAATCAGTATAAGCAAATATAACATGTAATACAATAACATCTGCTGCATATCCCATAATACAACACAAATATTATTCCACAAGAAATTGGCAATTTAACTAGTTCCATGTAAACTGTTGTGGAACACCGCAGTTTCTCGTTGGTTAATTCACAGCAAGATACAATTTATACATATCCCATACATCACATTCAGTGTTGGTCTGATAGCAACTGCAATCCGCATGGATATGAAACTGAAACCATTGTCCGTATTTATTGCTCAATTGATGCTCAAATCAAATGAGAACCGGAAGTGACGGTAGAGACAAGAAATTGGCGCAGTTTCTTCTCATCTTTTCTCCTGGCCCCTTTACTACCGATTCGTGTTCCCCGTGGAAACAAGCGCCTCCCCCCAAAAACGCGGCATCTTTGTGCATCCTCTCCCACCTCATCCAATTGCTCGTTCCCAGAAGTCTTTTCGGGTCGATTTTCCCTTCTTTGGACCGGTGATGACAAAAGCGAGCAAATACTGGGGCTGGCCAACCCTACAACCCTAACTCCTATACTATAATCCTAACCCTCTTCTTTTTTTTATCTCCCTTCTCCCTTTTTCTTTTCTCCATCTTACAAGGCCGAAAATCGAAGAGGAAACCGAGCTGTCCAATCACAGCTCTCCTCATACAGACACGTGATTCTCTTATTCCTCCTCTCCACGGGGAATTGGCAAAAATTTCACTGTCTGTACGTACATATGACTGGAGGAGAGAACATTGCCACAAATTTCGTTCACGTTTTTAAAACTGTAAGTACAATGTCAATATGGGTGGTAGCATCTTGGTGGACACGTCGTCAAATTTTTAAAACCTCATACGATAAACTACATTTTTACAAAAAAATAAAATAAAACGGCAAATATCGATCGTAAAATTTGTAACACACAAATAAAAGTAAATCTTATGAGTGCAACATAAGATCCTGTGGCAAACCATATATATTTTCGCAGCTGTTTGCGACAATGATTAACAATAGAAATATTCTATAAATAAGTTGCCCTAAAATTACAGGGTAGAACACTTGAAAATATACGGAGTATATAATCATAAAATTACCTCAATTTAAATGATTCTTTCCCAATTTAACGCCCCTAAATAATCACATCATGTGAAACACAAACGGACAAGGGCGACGACACCAACATTAATTTCTAGAGAAGCTTTAAAGATATTAACAAACAAAATGAAATATACGGTGTGAAGTAGATAATGCAATAAATAATAGCTGATAAACGTGGTAAAAATGGCGAATACCGAATGAAATATCAGCCACGGCGCGATTAAAAACAGCGACACAATGATATAATAATTATAATGATTAACTGGCATGTTTATAATAACGAAGGAGATGATAAATTTTGTGGGAGACAAGCTCTCGACATTTACCCACCTTCTAAAAACCCCAAGGACAAAAAATTCAAGATGTCCGTGTAATAAATGGGGAAAATGCGAGGCATGCAGTGCACGGAAGCCATCTTATCATCTAGGGGTCGCTTTTGAAGAGTCGGACTACGTCACACTACGCATGCGCACTTACTCTTTACTCTCACCGGTACCAACCAAATCGATAAGGACAAGAAATGCAAATCTGATTCTTGCAATAAAAAAACACGTTGCCTACACCCCATTGCTGATATTACGACAAAGTTATTTCTTTGAAATGTACGAGTAAAACATTGACGGTATATAGTATGCTATAAGCAAATAATGAAACTGAAAGAGAGACAAATGGAGAAAAAAATCGAGATAATTGCATTGCTAGATCGAGGAAAACAATAGGATTGTGTGACACCTTGTGCTGACGATGTCAAAGAAGTGGAAACAAGGCGGTCGAGTGAAGTAAAGAAGTCGGTCACATGACAAGTGCGACAGCTTGTCTGAATTTGCGTGTCGTTGCTGATTCGAGTGGAAAAAGCAACGAAATGAGAGAAGAAAGTCAGAAAGAAGGAACGAACACTGAAATACGATAAAAAGAGTCGCATTAAAATCGCTTTTGGAGCTGCTTTACAAATCTTAATTAATCTCCGAGTTCAAAAATCCGCACCCATAGTTCAAAACTTGTGCAATCATGTCAGCAACTTTTTTCAATTACCGAATTTTCAAATCTGATATATCGGACTTCACACTTTAATTTTAATACCAGATAAGACAACTTCGTAGAAATACATCAGTTACTTTAGAGAATTCTCATTCCTCCACTGAATCCGAAATGAAAATAATTCGGATTCATAAACTATGGTATTTTACGAATACCATTTTCCTGATGATTAAATTAATAAATCCACTTGTTTTTGCATTATTAACCACCTTATTTCGGGTGACTGTACTCTGAAAATAGAAATTCTCAACGGCTAAATTAAAAAAATGATAATTAGAGCTAATCATGATGAAGTAATTCATTCGTTCTTTCCACTGTTGTTTAATTTAAGTAATATCATGAATAATTCAATCCAATAACTGCACTGGTGACAAACAACGAGCTAGGGAATAATACGGCACACTGCAATATCACAATTTCTCACGTGAGATTAATGCTTTACATTTAGCAATATATGATAATATGGAAGTAAATTGCAGAGTAAATAGGAATGACAATGATTGAAAATTTTCCGCAACAAAATTGATCGTGCACATGCATATAGACTGTATTAACTAGACCGTGCAATAAGTGTTTTTTTTTAACCAAAATTTCGGACATGATAGGAATTGGAGACATCAAAAACAGCAAATATAGAATAATGAAAATGGGACGGAGGAAAAAAGGAGACAAAAGAGGAAAGGCAGGACGGAGAATAACGTTGCATTAGTGTATATACACAGTATGTTGTGAGTCTTTGTTGAATTTCACTTGAGCGGAGAAATAAAGTTGCGTGACGAGAGAGAAATGAGAGAACGGCAACTTCGTGCTGTTACATCAAAAATACAGTGACTTACAACACAATGTTGCGCTATCCCAAATTCCGTAGTCCACAAATGGATGAATAATTAATCAAACGAGTCTGGGGAATGAGAAGCAGGGTGAAAACGTGAAACAAGAAAACGAAATGAAATAATGAAACTGGGGAAGATTGTGATGCAATTTCCAAAGACGGGGTAAAAGGAACTAACCACTCATTAATTATTGCGAAGCTTGTTTTTAAAGTAATATATAAAATAACGAGACAAAGTTTCCACTTATTATAACTTGAATTACAAAAATGTAAAACAGAAGTCGAATTTTTCGGAAGGATTGAAGCAACAAAATGTTTCGACTTTTGTAAATATATAATTTTGTACAATATAATTGTATTAACAACGGGAGAAAAATGGCGAAGAGAAGGAACAGTAAATAAGAGGTCATCCGATATGGATATATAAGAATGAAACATAAATAGCAATAGAGAGGAAGGGAGGGAGGTTGAGAAATGGAAAAGCGTCAATCGATTGATTGTGTGATCGATCGTTTGCAGTGGCAAATGCGATCCGATTGGTCGCACGTGGAATTTGATGACAATCTGTCGACGGAAGGAGAGCAGCAAAGCAGAAAGCGAATTGCAATTTCCACCCGACCATGGAAAGCTATGCGAATAATGTCAACAGTGAAAATAATCAATTCACTTTACATACATGCAACAACTCGTGGCTTTATATATTTAGGTAGTAGTACAATATTTCTCAAGGTTCATCTTTGCGTGTGTAACTAACTACCAATATGCGATCATTGACTGCTGATGACATTGATCAGCATGCATAGATAATTCAAACCAAGATGGGTTTGCCTGATACGAAACCAGCCACCGTAATTTTGAGAAGATATACCGAAAGTCACATACCAGTACATTCATTTTCAATTTGAATCAAAATCTATCGGAGCATCAATATTTCCATTTCAGTTAACTGTACAGTATATTCTCTTGTAAATTATAATGTTTTTTTTTCCTCACCCTCTTGCTTTAACTTTAGTTTCTGCATTTCTGTTGACGTCTTCTATTATTTACAATAATGCATAACAGTTTTCACAACTTTGACCACCTGTAGTAGCACTTAATGGTTTCAGAGTTGATATTTTCAGCGTCAATGGTCTTTCTGCTTTAATCGAATGTCCAATTCTTCTCATGTCCAAAAAGTATTCCTGTGATTTACAAAATGTTCGTGCATTGTGAGGGCTCTAAAGATTCCCCCAGTCAGAATAGGTTTTTTGGGCTAGTCACTAATACCAGCCGAATTATAATATCAAATAAAACACGATAAAACCGTAAGCAGTTGTGGCCGAGTGGTTAAGGCGTCTGACTCGAAATCAGATGGGAATTTCCCGCATAGGTTCGAATCCTGTCAACTGCGAAGTTTCTTTCTTACTTTTTGGGATCGTAAATCAACGAAATTCTCTTAACGGCCCTACCGCTGCTCAACACATTGAAATAATGCGAAGGTGAGGATCTATTTGCCTTTTGATTGATAGAAAACTAGAATAATTACCAGTAGCAAATTATTATTGAATACGATTATGCTTATGATGCTATTGAAATAGTGAAAATAGATTAACAGTAGAAATGAGGTGAAAAGCTAGTAAGATTTATACAATATACTTGACTGTATCTTTCACTATCTATTGAAACAAAAGTTTATATTAAGAACATTTTAGAATAAAACATGCAACTAATAAGATTCATAAACGAGCTTTAAAACAAAACGCTTCATTGTTTAAGTATAAATTCGCATATTAAAAGCACGTTTAATTCCCTTTTAAAAAGTGTGAAAAAGTTTCGTTTTCCGCTCGTCCCCGAAATTTAGTTCACATGATTTATAGAGAAATTATTTGGTGATACTACTTTAAAGATTCACTATTATTTAGTAACAAGAGACTCAAAACATGAATCGATGCCATGTTACTGCGTACTGTATTGTCAAATTCGATATCTTAAAAGAAATGTTCCTGTCCTGTTGATATACGGCGACATTGAATACAGTTTCCTCACGCCACCATGCTCATTAGTTCCCAATAAAAAGTAGCAATGAGCATGGTCATGGGGGACATTTCTTATTTGGGGGTAACATTATTGCTATTGCACGCAATTTTACCCACACGCCTCCTGTTCGTGCACTGGGGCAAATTGGAGGGGACAGAAATGCGTTTACTTCAAATTTATGTATGCAAATGGGTGAACATGAAGCATCAGGTAAATTGGTAGGAGATGGACGCGAAAAGGGAAGGGCAAAGAAAAAGGCCGGTCAAGCGGTCCAGAAATGAATCATGGTCATCTCATCATTTGACGGTGTCAAAGAGAACGATAGACGAGAAATAAAACGACTCAGGAAGACACAATCCTCCTGATCCTGAGATTACGCAACACATGATGGTCGACAGTCAATAAAAAATATCGTCAGGAACCGAAATCTTTCACTGACAGCATTTCCTCATCTTATCCTGCGTTTCTCATCTTTCAAGAATGACGGAGATATTTAAATAATTTGCAATCAAATTTATAAGTGGGACTGAAATTTGATTTCACCATGCAGTTCGCTAACCAAAAAAGCATCCTGGATGGTGTTTCTTACCAAGGTTACTCCGCAATCTTTACTCAAAATTACGATAAAAACACGAATTGAAATGCAAAAGTGGTGGAAAACTTTAGAATATGTAGTTGCTATTTGCAACAATATTTGGTAGAAGAACATTGAGCATCACGATGGAAAATGGGACTGATCGATCAATACATAATATGTGATGTTAGGTCTTGGCTTCAGAAATAATGAGCAGCATGACCAGGAATGGCAACCTGCAGCCATTTGATAACAAATGTTCATACCGAAAGGGACCAGCTTGATAATGTGAAAA
>WWPM01015317.1:0-15221 GCA_023279145.1 Glomeris maerens | reverse complement strand
TTTTTTTTTGCTTTAAGTTACTAGAAACAATTGGCATGTAATTTTACATAGAAAACTAGTTTGTCAATGAATTTCGCGTTTTGCAATTATTTAACCAACTATTAATAATTATGTTTTGACATTGCATTGTGACAAATATGCAAATTTCCCATTTCGTTTATAGCCCATTTATTAGTAATGCCTCAATCAATATGCTAATCAAACTTGCAATTGTAAAGAAATTCAAGTGAATTTGGGAATGCCGAGTGATTAGGTTTCAGGTTATTAGTAACAAGTGATGCTGCGAGTAAATGTGACAGGGAAATGATTGTTGTTTCAATGGGACATGGCCGGAACTTATTCAGAGTGAAGTGGATGACTTGTGACAGGATGGGAGGAGAGTTTTAGGTCGCAGGAAAATAGCCTTTGGGGCGGTGGGGGGATGATGAAGAGATGGTGGATGTTATTAAGCGTGGCTTCACTTCATATACTACCTACTATATGTTTAATAATAATCCTCCTGGTGGCATGCTTGGCGTTTTTAATAAACGCCCTGACATCATGCAATTCAATGCACGTTTCCATATGCCTCCATCTCATTTATTAGCACGTCCTCTAATCATGTTTATTACTTTTATCGTTTGATTTATTTCCAAAGTTAAACTCCTTTTTTCCCTCAATCCGATAATCATAGCCTATAGTTCTTATTTAAAACGTCATTCTTGCCCACAATGAAAATCGGTCCAAATTATTTAGCTGTGCTCGACAGCTGCTTGAGAATTCCTCAAATTTATGAGATCCTTGCTTCCAAATACATATATCCCTCCAGAGGACGCATTAACTTGATTCCTCATAGAGATTCTCAATGAATTCTTTGGAAATGATGCATCGAGGGATATGTTCAGAATACACCATTTGCTAAATGCAGAATTTTAATCGCATTTTTATAGGAAATATGTGCAGTGACTGAAAGACTGAGTCAATTTTTCTCATTGAAAAACCAATATTCTGAAGCACAATTTTAGTACCTACTACTATAGTCCTACAATTAAATTATTTCGCCATATTAAATGTTTAATTGTTTAGTTTGTGTATTGTGTATATACAGGGTGAGACGTGAGTCGCGCTCTTTTGGGAATAAGTTGCAAGCGGTGACGGATAAGACAGGAAATGTGATTACGGATAGTGATCGCCAGTGTTGGGTGCTTCCGGTACACCAATAGGAAGTGACCTCGGACACGTGCGTCACAGTCAGCACATACGCCAATGTATTGCCAACAGTAAGGGGCGGCGACGTAAAAGGCAGGGAATGTGAAAAGCAGCGAAAATGGCGCGTAACTGCGCCCTCAAGATGTAGGCTTCGCTGCCATCCACATTCCCTGCCTTGTACGTCGCGGCCCCATACTGTTGGCAAGACATTTGAGTATGTGCTGACTGTGACGCACGTGTCCGAGGTCACTTCCTATTGATGTACCGGAAGCACCCAACACTGGCGATCACTATCCGTAATCACATTTACTGTCTTATCCGTCACCGCTTGCAACTTATTCTCCAAAGAGCGCGACTTACGCCTCACCCTGTATACTACATTTCCCAGAAATCAGTAATCAGTAACATGAATTTCGAGATTTATGCTTTCCAGAAAATCCGTAATGCATTTACCCTCTAAATATTGTTGTCAATTTATAATTAATTACCTGTGTGAACATATGTTTTTATATAAAGTTATACGTAGTACTAGTACTTTAACATTCCTATTAAAGGTGAAGGTCTTACTAGTTTTCCTATAATAGACTATTAATACTGTACTTATCTAAATATGACAATATACCAAGTGGAATGGGATGCTTTGGATATATTAATTAGTTTATGGATATTAATGTTGCAAAAGTACATAATATTGTAAAATGTTCTATTATAAATAAACATTCTGTAACCATGCAGAATTTTGCTTTCTCAGCAACAGATAAAGACATTCCATTGTGGTAGATATACTCGTGCATGGCTGCCGTGATCTGTAGCGAATGATAACTTTATCGTCTAAGGACAAATCTTAGACTTTCAACATTTCTTATTGCGGATCTGATAGAATAAACGTATATAAGTTAGTGCAATTACAAGTTTCTATCACTGTAATTATACAATGAAACTACACGCATTCATCATATTGGTTGGTTTTGTGGTGTTGGCTGCCTCTAAGCCCCAACTTCGCCATGCCAAGTAATATTATTGGATTTGTTTTTCACTGCTTTTTCTAATATAATGACAAATTATTAACAAAAAGAAATGTCACTTTAGAATACCCTTAACGAAATCAAAGTCAGCGCGTGAAGCTCTTCATGACACTGCAGATTTGAGAAACTACTTGTTGCATCGTTACGTGCGAGCTGATGGAAATGTAGTCATTAATAACTTCTTGAATGTAAGTATAAAGATTGATAATCTACAGGGAGAGTTAAACGTTCACTACAATGCTTATTAAGTTCAAATATGGTATATTGGTCGTGCGGAATTCTTCAGTTAAGACTGGTTCCTTTGAATATCCCTGGGTTTTATGTACTGAAATGATAGTTATTGTTTTTTCAGGCTCAATACCATGGACCCGTTTACATTGGAACACCACCTCAAAAATTTGAAGTAATTTTTGACACTGGCTCGTCTAACCTTTGGATTCCCAGCATAGAGTGTAATGTTTCTGCATGCAGTAAGTGATCAACATTATTATACAGTAGGTTAACTTGAATGGGCTGTACAGTTACTTACAGTAAAAATGGGGCACAACATTTGAAGTTATCATTCATACATGATAATTTAAGACATAATGCATTTTTATTCCGAAGACAATAAATATTCAAGGTTGCGCATAAGAATGCAAATGTACAATTTATCGTGGGGGAGGCCTCCTCTTTATTATTTAATTTAGTCTCAATATAACTAACGTCATTATTTCTTTTCACGTGTGCAAGTTTTAACCACGACGTAAATTACCTTAGTATTAGATTAAGGGTCCTATTCCTTCACCCAGATTATAATCCCCATAAGTATACAGAGTTCTATCCTTATAATGTATATTTATATTAATTTTGAGTCATATGTGGTGATGAAAAGCCTTTCAGAATCTTTCCAGTCGATAAAAAATTAAAGAAAGATAAAACACTGTTTTATCATGGGATTAACCTATAGCTCCTCTAAGACGCCCTTGTATTTCCAAATTCGATACTGCTCTGATTCGCAATTCAATCACTGGATTTCTTGGGCAACGATTTCTCAGATTGTTTTGGTTCTATAAATAACCTAACGTTTGCATCTTATCAGTTGACGTCGGTTCGGTTTATCATTTTGAAATCTTGCTTATGTGTTGCTATGTGAGATTGAATGTAATACAAAAGTTTCATTTTATCTATCTGCTCAGCTCTACATAGCCAATACGACCACAAAGCGTCATCAACTTATGTCCCTGATGGACGACCTTTCCACATTGAGTATGGCACCGGTTCGTGTGATGGTTACATCAGTGAGGACGTTGTCGAGGTAAATATACTGTTTTTAAGCTACTACACTCGAACCTCTGTAATCCGGACCCTCTGTAATCCGGATCCCCTCCATATTCCGGACAAATTCGTTTGGCCGGGACTTGCCCCTATTGATTAACACAAAGGATGACCTCAATAATCCGGTCCCTCCATAACCCGCATATCGGACGGAATTCGCAAGCCAGTAGTACATTCTTATAGCACCTCCGTAATCTGGCTAACGCCTTTGGGAAATTTTTATGTTAGGAAAAATCTGCGGCCCGTCGAACCAAAATGACAAATTTTCAGACTTTGGAAATGGTGCATGAAGATTATGTCCACTTAGGTTGTAATAACGTTACAGTGCACAAATAAAAGTTCGTATATAAATTTACTAACATAAAGTTCATAAATACATTTACAGTAGAAACCGAATATCCGAGGTAATGTGGGGAGGAGGTGCCTCGGATAAGCAAAAACTCGGATAAGACGGAATAAACAAAAATAAATCGGAAATTGTCAAAACGTTATTTGAAACGGTATGTACGTATGTACGTACATATGTGTGTAGTTACATATATACAGTAAGTTATAGTATATTAAAAGTGAAAATCTCACGAAAATATTTTAATGTTTACAAACATAAATTATATACTACTTATGTATGTAATAGCCACTAACTTCTCCACACTCACAAAGACTTTTTCCCCCTTTTTGGCGCATGGTAATGTGCTTCTATTGAAGGCCAACTATAAATTTGTATAGTGCGACCAACATAGCTTGAGAAAATTCTAGACCAATGGCATTGTCTTGGTTCATCGCTTAGTTTTGCCTTCGTAATACGATATAGTACTTTAATTGGTCACTCAATATCATGCCCCTGCCACCTGGAGCAACTAATCTTTACTTGACAAACCTGTTTAAGCCACGCCCTTTTCTCAAGCTATGTTGGTCGCACTATAGATCTTAACACAAAACGAGTTGCAACAAGTCTTCCATCCGAGGTGGAGCTCGGATATGACGGACACATCCGATGTGCTAGGCACCTCGGATAAGACGGAATCTCGGATAACAGAGGCTCGGATATCCGGGGTTCTACTGTACTAATAAAGTTCATAAATAAATTTACTAACAGATAAAGTTTATAAATAAATTTACTTACAGATAAAGTTCATAAATGTTGTTTGAACGTTTCGCATTCATTTTTTTTTTCGAAAAAAAAAACAAAAATTCCTCCGCAATCTGGATAAATCGTAACCCGGACAAAAAGTCCGGCCCAATGAGCGTCCGGATTATAGAGGTTCGAGTGTACATATTAGGAACTCTGCAACAATGATGGTCGAGGCATAAAATGTTGCAATTTTGTTGTGCAGATGGGTGGAATCGCAGTTCAAGGGCAGAAATTTGCAGAAGCAACCGATGAACCAGCACTTCCATTTGCCACTGCATCCTTCAGTGGCATTTTAGGAATGGGTTACCCATCTATTGCGGTCAATGACATTCAACCAGTCTTTAACAGCATGATTGATCAAAGTCTTGTGGAGGAACCTATCTTTGCCTTCTGGCTAAACAGGTTTGCAAATAGCCCCATGAAAAAAGGAAAAAGATTTACAAATACAGAAAAATATAACCTACGAAGATATGTTTTATTCGTGAATACATGAGGGTCGCCCAAATGAAAAATGGACGAGAGCTATAAATAATTGAAAAGCTTTAACAATCTAAAAGTAATCTCCATGGTTATTGAGACACAGGTCCAAATGTTTAGTAAGCAACTGTATTCTTTTCTCGCAAAGTATGTTGGCTGTTGCATAAAAAACTGTGTTACTCTGGTATTCACTTCATCGTCCGAATGGAATCGATGACCTTTAAGCGCCTTTTTCAGAGGCCCAATTTTAATGTTAAAATCGCATGGCGACAAATCTGGACTATGGGCTGGATGCTGCAATATCCCCCAACGAAACTTGCTCATGGTGACAACAGTTGCATTGGCCGTGCAAAAGGATGACTTGCACGACGATAAACTCTGTACGATATTGTGAAACCCTGGCAAGGCTTGCCAAAGGAATAAAGTCGAAACGCCCAGGCCTCCTGTCACAGCAAGTCATCAAAATTTTACACGACAATGCTCGTCCTCACACGGCAAATGCAGCTGTTGCCACCATGAAGAAGTTTCGTTGGGGGATATTGCAGCATCCAGCCTATAGTCCAGATTTGTCGCCATGCGTTTTTCATATCTTTGGGCCTCTGAAAAGGACGCTTAAAGGCCATCGATTCCATTCGGACGATGAAGTGAAGACCAGAGTCACACAGTTTTTTATGCAACAGCCAACATCCTTTTACGAGAAATGAATACAGTTGATTACTAAACGTTGCATGGGACCTGTGTCTCAATAACCATGGAGATTACTTTTAGTTTATTAAAGATTTTCTATTACTTATAGCTCTCGTCCACTTTTCATTTGGGCAACCCTTATACCTATAGGGACTACACTGAACCAACTGATGTTGGTGGTGAACTGAGTTTAGGAGGTATCAACCCTGACCGCTTTGTTGAGCCAATCAACTATTTCCCTGTTACACGACAAGCTTACTGGCAAATTCACATGGCTGGGTACCTATTATTTATTGGCATTATGTATTCTTTGATTTAAAAAGAGATTTACACATTGAAATTTAACGTAAATTGCAGAATTTCAGTAGACACACAAGGTTCTTATTGCGTCGGAGGCTGCGAAACCATCCTTGATTCTGGTACTTCTGTGAACGCGGGACCTTCTGCAGAGGTTGCAGCTCTTAATGAAGAATTAGGAGCGGTCTACCTTCTAAACGGAGAGGTAATCGCCTTTTTTTCCTTTGTTACTTTGATTTTGAACGGAAAATAATAGGCTAATTGTGTTATTGTTTGGCAATATAGTGGATATTCAACTGTTCCCGCATTCCTGAACTACCCAATATTCACATTAACATTGGTGTGTTTGATTACGTCCTCACTGCAGAACAATATGTATGGAAAGTAAGTATAGGCTTTGAATCTAACATGTGGTCATTTTCTGTTAACCAATTCTATAATTAGACCTCAAATGGTATATCATATATTTTGCAGTGGAGTATTTATCTAAATTGTTTTCCCACTATCCAGGTGGACGTTGACTGCGTCAGTGGTTTTATCGAATTGGACATTCCTCCACCTGCAGGACCATTATGGATTTTGGGAGATGTTTTCATGGGTCCTTACTACACAATCTTTGATTTTGGCAACAACCAAATTGGCCTGGCAAAGGCAACTGGTCAACCTGTGTAGAACTCTGTGTTATATCAATAATAAAGGGCATTATTGTTACGAACGTCTCAGGTTGCGAACAATTCGGGTTACTTGCAACAATTTCGAAAATTAAGTAATTGGTGAAATTGTTATTATTAATACTTGAGATTTTTGTATTCCTGGAACGGATTCCTGCAATGGAATCCCATCCATGATTCAAGCATCAGAATCCTTGAGATTGGAACCCTATCCCTGATGTCTATCGTAGTAAGCCAGGGGTGGGCAAACTACGGCCCGCGGACCGCATGCGGCCCTACAGCGTATTTTATGCGGCCCGTTGGCATGTACGTGCTACTATCCTACGCCGGTGTTTAATTCTTAGATTATAATTTTTGTTATATTTTTGCAATTTTATTCCAAGTATTTCATTCAAATCTGTGGGAAATAAATCAGTTTTTATAGCTCTAGAATCAATTACTCACTAATCGTTTCTGTAAATTGTAATTGAAGTTAGCTAAAATTTACAGTCATTCAAAAAAGAGTGACCCAATTTCCAAGTTGTATTTTACAGCATTCCTTAATCATAGAAAAATGAGTGTTATACCAGTTGAAAGAGGTTTTTTATTTTTCATTGATACAAACATATAGCTGTCATCTTATTTATTAAAATGGTGTCAGATCAAAAAAAATTATTCAGTTTTCTAAAACGAAATCGGTTGAAACAGTTCAGTAGGGAGCTCAATATCAAGCCGCGTTTATAGTTAAGCATTCTTCGATGGTATGGACAATTTGAATTAGCGTGCATAATAAATTACAGAACTTCCTCTGAAAGGTAAATCACTATTTTTTTAATGATTAACCGGTATACCGAGAAATACAGCTTTGAAATCGGGAAATTATTATTTAATAACCTTGCATATGCGGCCCCTGAAATGCAGTAAAGTTTTCAATGTGGCCCTCCGTAGAAAAAGTTTGCCCACCCCTGTAGTAAGCCATCTTGAATTGTAACATAATATCAATAAGCAAAATAGGCTGTTCTGCATGTACGTACGTATATGCAGCTTTGTCTCTGTAGTGTTTTTTTGTATCTAGAGTGGTTTAATTACTACAGGAATTCCCATGCAAAGAAATTCTTCAGATTTTTATTTATTTCAAAAATTAATCAAAATCTTCTGCTAATAGCATCATGAACAACCAAAAACCAAATTGCACTAGTCAGCTCGGTCTATCTAGTTAATTTTTATCATATTTATGGTAGCCAGTGTCTTCAAGACGAGGGACAATACCACCCCCCCCCTACACACCGCCCAAAACCAGAAAAAAAGTAATGGAACATTTTCAACGTGCAGTGCATGGCAAATTTAATCCCAAACTAAAAACCATGCACAAACTACCCTGTAAAACGAATGCACACTATATGCTAGGAAAAGATTGCACTGTTATATTATTCACTACCATAATGAAACCTAAAAATAGTATTAAAATACCTATAAACCTAAATTAATAACAAGCATCTTTCTACATCTCCCAAGTTAATTACACTATACAGTATACGTTATTTACAAATAAATATACCCTGCATATGTAATTACAATACAAACAATTAATTGCTTCAAAACACATTTATAATGAAAATCATAATTTTATTACTATCTTAAATTTCTTGTCAAATTATATCGTTCTTATTTAAACATGATTCAATGTACTGAGCGGTCTAACAGCAACAGTTGGTTTTGACAAAAGATCTTCAGACCTGTTGTGTTGGTATAATTGGCCGTAGCCCTATTATACAGGGTTATTCACGAATTCGTTCCCCCCTTCCCAATTTACAGGAGTGAGAGAAATGCGCGAAATTCGATATGGATCTTACGGATCACCTTGGGGCTGTCCATTTCTGAATGTTTCCGTGACCTTGGGTCGACGCTTCAAGGCCATTCAAGTTTCAATTTCTTTAATATTAAAGATAAGTTGGCAGTTGCAATTGGAAAATGTGTGGGAGTCCTTTGTGACAATAACTGTGAAAACAGAAATGAAATCTGACAAATACTCTTGGTATTACAGAATAGTTGCTGCCATCTGTGCAATGAAAAAAATCTATTTTTGAAATTGACTGCAGGGAGGAACTTCACATTTTTCACACCACAATGCACAGTCCCCCAATGCAATGTCCATAAACCTGTAATGAGCTCCAGCATTGGGTTCCATTGGGGCCTACCTAGCTTTCATTACTTTTATAGTACCTAAACATCTCAATACAGAAATATCATAAGATAAATCAAGAGACTAAATTTAGAGCAAGTTATTTGTATGTGACATCGTTCTGTTCTGGTGATTCATAAACAATCCCGTTAGTTGCTTATGCAAAACTGAAGAAACAAACAAGAAATGCTGACAGTACTGCATGGACTACTGCACGCAAAAAAGGGAATAAATATTTCTTTCGTACCCAACAAATTTTATTAAAGCGCTGCAAATAAAAACATGTAAACTGTAAGGACAAATTTACATCCGGGCAAAAATGTACGTATATGAGAAGTTTATAGGTTACGAAATAGTAGCTTACTTGTAATTAAGCAATATAAAAGAAAGTATTTGCTGCATATAGACTGTATACTAATTGAGGCCTAAACAATGGTCTAAACTTTACACAATAAATACACCTCTCGGCCCATATGAACAAAAATTCACAAATCGCATATTGTATACAAATGCTGGACGAATAAAAAATTATGGCTTTCCACTAACATTTGCAGTGCTTGCACTTTGTGTAGAAGTAACATGAGTGGCAGTTGTGGTGGTGGTGGTTTTCAAAAGAGGTGACAAATCTGCATCGATTCCCATCCATTCTGGAAGATACGAGGCATTGTGCATGATGATATTCAACAAAGGCGAGTCGGGTAATGTGTAATTTGCAAGATAAATCACATCACCTCCACACAGATATGAAGCCCAGAAACCAAAAGTTCCAATAGTCATTATTGTGTGATTGCAGGCAACCAAAGTTGCCATGTCCTGACCAGGTGAAGAACTTGAATTGCCAGGAATGAACACATCACTCAGAGACAAATTGAAGTTTTCTTTGCACCATTCCACATCATCACTGACAACAATAAAAACCGAGTTTTGGTATCTTACCCGAAAGATATTCATGGCTTCTTCTAGATATTTCAAATCTCCAATTACACCGCGCCACGAATCTCTCATCCATTCAATTTTATCAGTTCTTCGTACGTGCACACCAACAAACACCACATTTCTTTGTACTCTACTGGAAATTTCATGTAGAATCCTTTGTGCTTCATCCTGAAGCGGCTTCTTCAATGAAAAGTCTTTGAGGACTGTGGTTTTGACATGGTGGAAAAAAGTCCAGGAATTAACATAGCCATTCACTTGCACATAATTGCCATTCAAGTGTCGATATTCTTCTTGCATGTAATCTTTAAATCCCATTATAGTAAAATTATGATTTTTGGTTTCTTCATCCATCAAGGGTGTAGTTAAATCGAAGTATTGTCCTAGCTCATTTACTGTGTACTGGTTCATTACAGCTTTGTAGCCGTTAATTTGAGCAAGACCTAATGATACGGCATGAGTTCCCATTTTATTCCCAAGCCTTCCCCAAATATTATATGAACTCATAAACTTTAATTCTGTTTTTGCTGTTGTAAAATTAAGCTCCACTGAAGAGCTTGTTATTGATGTGGAGATAATCGCGCTTAATTGGTTCGAAATATTTGTAAAGGGATTGGTTACAGACGTAGAAGTCATATTGATTATGATCGCTTCAGTAAGAATAATGGGCTCAGAATCCCGTTCTAAAAAAAAGTTATTGTAGACAAACAGTAAAAGACACTGCAAATTGTAAACATATACATACTTTCAATACCATATGCTGTAAAATTATAAAGTTCATTTGCGGAATGCAACACCAACATACATATTGCCGATCCAATAATGAGCATTTTCATGTCTCGAGAGATGTGTTGGAATTGAAAAATCGCCATAATATTGTACTGTAGCCTTATAAATGGAAATGTCTGTTATTTTGAACAGTTAGGATACCATATGTTTTAACGCAGATCGTGTGTAAGCCCTCTTTGAAGGACAGCAAAAACCGTGCCTCTTTCCCAGAATTGGCTCATATATGCTAACACGCAAATTGTCAGTTTCTATTTGTCCAATTGAAATAATAGCTGAAGAGTACACAGCACTAGAATAAATTTTAAAAATAACAATTGTGCAAATACAAAGGGGGAATTAATTCACGGGTGCAAATGTTACAGACACAGTCTTAGTACTCAAAACTGAGGCAGTATTATTCAAACCCACTAATGTAACATAATTAAATTTTAATTCAGACAAAATAAACGCAAGAACTAAAAACACTATTAAAATATTATTTTTAAAACAGCATATGTGCATAAAAACTACATTAAAATAAAAGCGCCAAAATCTAAAAACGTAATGTAATGCTGCGGAAAGCATCCCCCCCACCCATTGTCACGGTTGTAACACTTCAGCAATGACCCCCACCCACTCACCCAAGCGTTACGTAAGGGACAGCCCCATGCAGTATTTAGTCAAATGTACTACATACTGTATGTACTGGATGGGGCGTAAAAAAAGGAAAAACTGACTCAAATTTTCAATAACTCCACGACGGTTGTGCAGACTCTTACTTAAAATTAACAGGGTTAGCAACCAGCATGATAAATTTCAATGAAATAGTTTCAGGGCTTTCGGAGTTATTGCCCTGTTTGCTAACCTACCAACGAATATTTACAGTTTACAAAAATAATTTTATTCTCAATTTTATTTTGTAGCCACGATAAGGGCTGTTTCGTTTTTTGATACCGAGACATCGACAAGTTTTTTCCCCGCCACACCTAGGGGTGCAGTGGAGGGTAGACTGCGGCATAAGCAATTTGATGGGGACACGTCTCATATTAGCTTTAGCTATTACAGCAAAATATGTTTAGTTATGCAGATTTTAAATAATTGATTTGAAAAACAGAAAATCAGATTTAAATTCAAAAGGTTTATTGCATCTATTTATATCATAGGTTTTCGGATTACCGAAAATTCCGGATTACTGGAAATCACTCATAAAATCACTAAAAGGGAAGCATTTAAATGATGGAAGTAAAGGTCCTTTTCTCCCCAAAGGAACTTCCACATTTTCACATGTACCGTATTAAATATCTGAATATGCAGTGAAAATTATGATACCGTAAATCCGCGATAATAAGCCGGTCTCGAAAATAAGCCGGGTTAAACAATCAAAATTTGCAAAATAAGCCCCTTTTAATTGGATTACCCGATCTACACGACTAAAAAATTCACTAAACCTAAAAAACTTAAAAATTCAGTTCACAGTTTTCATTTCCCATCATTAAAATCACAAAAAATTGTTTCTTACAAATTTTATTTATCACGAGAAATTTGAATTTGCATATTGCATTACATAAACGCATCCGTGGTAACTTGATATTAACAGAATAAACCCGTCCCGAAATTTCGCCGGTCTCGTAAATTAGCCTGGTCAAAAAAGAAAAATTAAAAAAATAAGCCCGGGCTTATTATCGCGGATTTACGGTAGGGGAGACCGGGGCGAGTTGATGCACTTTTTTTATTATTCCAAATTCAAGAATTTGGTCAAAATGTAGGTTATCGCCAAATATTCCCTTTAACAGAACATACCTTTTAGGTCATTTTCATATATTTGTTTGAATTTTAAAAGTTTTAGGTAAGCTAACAAAAATATTTTTTGCAGACATCGCATCTGATGCACTCAGTTTTTAGGCTTAAAATGCAAAAAAATTGCAGGGGAATACAAATTTCTTGATTCATTCTCCCTCTGTTGGTTTTACGCTTGTAGTTCCTCGTTGTTCTGGGGGCGGGAAACAAGCAAACAAAAACAACATCATGAACATTGTTGCTACAATTTATTATTCTTTATATAGACGTATTTATTATTTGTACAGATTTATTGACAAAATTTATTTATTTATTATCTATATTGTTATTCATTTTCGGAGTTGATTATTTATTTTTCAAATAGTTATGCTGGAGTTATGCGCATCAACTCGCCCCATCAACCCGCCCCATTTTGCGCTCAATGAAAGATTCCGCCTTTCCCGCTTATCAAGGTCACCTTGAGAAAAACTTGACACATGGTTGTTAACCTCTAATATACCTGTATTTAACAGATGCAAAACGATTTCGTGATACTTATAAGTCTATGAGTTATAGGGTACAATATAAGGAAGATGAAAATTACTTAGCGATCTCAAAAAGGGATATTTCATTCTATTTTAAAAAAAAATTGCCACAAACCAACGAAAGCACCAGAGATTGTAGTAAATTTGATGGCTAATCTAAAACTGGAAGCACTGTAATTTTTGCTTTCTCTGCCATTGAGTAATTGGCACTGCATCAACCCGCCCCGTGCATCAACGCGCCCGGTCTCCCCTATACTATTTGGCCTCTGCAACATTGTCTTCAAGGTTATCCAACCACTAACCACTATTCCTATTGGTTGCGCTTATCGCTTAGTTACTCCTGTCTAAAATTATGAAATACCCACGACAAAGATGGCGAGCGAGCAATGGAGAGACTAATGCATAAGCAATAGGTTCCGCCTCATGTCCAAGCTATATTGGTCCGATTATAAATACAATAGCTGGAGCAAAAGTTCAAATTACTACAGTGAAGTGGCCATTCAAATTAGTACTGCAGAGCAACTTTTTAACGAAATGGAGCAAAGGAGAAGTGGCAACAAATTTAATAGTTTTGACAATTTCACTTATGACGTGATTTGCAGGAAAGATGGCTGATGTGAACTACCTTGTAATTGGAATACCGGTCGTCTTCCCTGCATTACACGTCGCATGCGATATTGTCAATCTATCTATATCTACTAGGGCGGAACGAAAAGTAATGCCTGTTTGCCAGTAACTTTTTCAGTTTTTGACCGATTTTAAAAATTCTTTCACGGAATGAAAGAACCACATGTCTAGCACACGGGACCATATTGACTTTTCGACATAGTCCCATTTTTTTCCAACGCGCATGCGCTAAAGGTGAGCAAATTTTTTATCACGTTGGCGAAGAATTCTACTGACTGCAGGTGTGCCTGGGTTTCGCGACTCGTGTGTGGCCTGGCTTTGCAGTGTTGCAGGATCGCCTGAAACCCTGGGCGAACATGGCTCACATGTGCCCCCAGTTCCCCGAGCTCATGGAACACCTCAAGAAGCAGAGATTCAAAAGGGATGATGAGGTCAAGGCAGCAGTTCGCAAGTGGTGCCGCAATCAGTCAGTAGAATTCTTCGCTGACGTGATACAAAATTTGTTCATCTTTAGCGCGTGCGCGTTGGAAAAAAAGGGGACAATATCGAAAAGTGAATATTGTCCCGTGTGCTAGACATATGGAGCTTTCAATCCGTGAAATAATTTTTAAAATCGGTCAAAAACTAAAAAAAAGTTACAGGCAAACAGGCATTACTTTTCGTTCCGCCCTAGTATATAACTATCTACAGTAGAAGCTCGCTAATCCGGACCCCGCTAATCCGGACGCTCGCTAATCCGGACTGGCAAAATAATTAAAAAACATAAATAAAACCCATTAAAAACACACAAATGATTATTTTGCTCCTACTGTGGAACTGTTTACCTTGTTTAATGTTTTAAATACTGTAGAGGCCTTTGATTTCGCGAGCGTTTAATTTCGCGAAAACAGAGATGTAAGCTAGTTCGCGAGCCTTTGAATTCGCGATTTCTTGCGCCTCGTTTCTGGTTGGTCATAATCGGAGCGTAAATTCGTAAATTCGCGTGGCCCATAATTTCGCGATTTTTAATCACTCGCGAAATTCGCGAAAATTAAAGCCTCGCGAAAAATACAGCCTCTACAGTACAGTACTTACACATAAAATAAATGTCTGTTGTACAGCTTATTGGTTGTTTTTAGCATATGCAAAGCATTAATAATTTTTTCCCGGTTAAAAATATGTACTTTGGCTAATCCGGACTTTCATTAATTCGGACGACCTCCAGTCCCACCAAGTCCGGATTAGCGAGCTTCTACTGTATACAGGGTCTTTCTTTTAAGACACAACAATGGACAACGAGATTTGCCCTGTTTGCAGTTTTCCCAACATGGCACCACTGCGTTTCTATTGATGAATTATGTTACCGCATAATTGCCGAATGTCGCCGAATTACACCTGACATTCTTACAAATGTCAGAGCAGCTTTTGCAGACCGGCTGTACCACTGTTTGACGAATAACGGCAGTCACTTTGAACACGAACTAGTATAACATTGGGATTCATTTAGGCTAGAGAAATTTTTGTCCATGTTATTTCATCCCAAGAAAACAGTGTTCATCACTTCCATTCGCGAGATGAAGGCCACTCGCATGCCATTATTACGTGGGCAATAAAATCCATTAATATTCCCCCCCCCCC
>WWPM01015298.1:0-19522 GCA_023279145.1 Glomeris maerens | reverse complement strand
TGTTATTTTGAATACAATTTCATCTGTGCTTCCAACTCATCCATACTTTGAACTCCAAATTTGTCACTATTTGATTGCAGCAATTCAAAAATTGCTTTCAGTTGCTCCCTTTTAGCCCTTCAATTGAAACACCATAAATTTACTAAACATCTGCATATGTAGAATCACAAATTATTATAACTTTCAGTCATAACTGAAATGGTCAAGGCCTACATTGTGTAAGCAGAAAGGTTATAGTATTTTTACCACTCCCTTCCTTTAAATAAACATTACACCAGAAAATTTAAAAACAATGGATCTTTTGTTGTTCAAAAATTTGTTTCCGTTTCAACTATGTTTACATACAACAGAAATTTTAAATGGCACTTGCATACATTTTGGAGAAATGTTTTTAGATTTAGCAAGTTGTCATGCTTTATCAAGTGTACAATGATCTTGATATACATAATTCAAATACTGTATTTAATTTTGAAAAATAATGATTTACTCGTTCTCTTGTTGTTTTTGTTCCTCGGATAAGGCCTCTTCCACTTTTTGTGCTAATGCCACATTTGAGACATAATACTTAGATGGTCGTTCATCTTCATCCTAAATATAATTTTTGAAATAAGTCATTAATACAGTGCAATCTCGTTACAACGGTACATAATTACAGTCGTTTTGTATTAAAAGATTTTATATGATCTATGCAACCAGCACAACGTATTTCAGCAGAATTGTTTCATGAAAAATAAGTTTCCCCATAGAAAACAGAAAATTCACATGTATAACTGCGGGTTTAAATTACGAAATTCGCCACAACGCTTACTCAATTTTAAAATTATTGCGTAATTATGTACCGTTTTCCTTCGTAAATGAAATTAGATTGTAACTATACACGTATGCTTACAATTAAGTAATTATCCCAGTTATTTGGAGATAAATATTTATGTATTGATGTTATATTTTTTTCGAATTTAAACGTTTTACCTGTTCAGGCCACGGATGTTCAGAGTCGGCACTTTTGGTTTCGGTGACTTCACTGTTGCCATTTGGTTTTTTGCACAATTGTGACCGTTCAAATATGAATAAAACTACCGTTGTCAATAGCGATAACGCACAACAAGCTATAAATAACAACGATATATTGTCAAATAAAATAAATATACGCTCGCTGTTATTAACAGGGAAGCTGCATTCATCTTCGTCAGACATCTCATCACTTTCTTGTCAGTAGTTGCCCCCATAAGACACAAGAGGGCGCTGCTCCGTGACAGCGCCATCTTCGGGGGGAGGAGGCAAGAAGCTCGTATTCTATTGGACGAATAACGATGACTTAATTCTCGAAATTTAACGTCATAGATATTCGTCCAATAGAAGATGAGCCCGCTGCCCCTCCTCCGTAAGATGGCGGGGAAAGATTCAAATTAATAGCCTCCACTCCAGGGCAGCCATTATTAGTCTGGTTGGGGAGGCTAACGCAAGCTACGCCATCTATGAATTTAATTCTGAAATTCGCCCAAGCAATGAAGTTGTTCATACGTCCACAAAAGTTGGTAAATTTATCGGCTTTTCCTTCGAATTTCCTTCATTAATTTCAACATTATGTATTTCGTCATGCAGATTTCCATCTTGACTGCTAAGAAAAGTATCTTTGCACCCGCATTTTCTTCAACAATCAGAAAAATGACTGACATTATTGACGACGTGCAAGTGGCAATGCCACAATTACAAAAATCCAAAGACGAAGCACTGATGGAAGTTGAAAAAGCAGAGGACTGTACACTTTCCGACCAGAGTTCTTACATGAGTGTGAAAGAGGGAAAAGCTGAGATATTATTTCCAAAATCACGAGATATATTTTATAATCCTGTCCAGGAATTCAACAGAGATCTCAGGTAAAATTGTAATTCAAACTGTATTAATCAAAAACTTAATAAGGGGCCGTCCATAAATGACGTCACGCACTTAAGGGGGGGAGGGGGTTCAAACATTTGTGACGATGTGTGACGACGGGGGAGGGGGGGGTTTCAAAAATATGACGTCACATAACCAAGAACGGGCGTTTTCGGCAATTCATACTGTCTGGGTCGCCAGAATGTGTGACGGCATCTCTGGGCTGTGTCTGGCACCAATTTATCCGGTTTGCCGAACACAATTATCTGTTACAGCTGGAATATTCAAAATGGCGGATTGCGTGTCTTGCAGTTGTGATGGTATTCACAAACAACTTTCTTCTTTCTTTAATTCCAGTTTTTAAATATAACTACGTAGTTAAATGGATCAAATTAGACTACTACATTTGATTCAACAATTTTTATGTACCTTTATATAGTAATTTGTGCATCCCTAATTTGGTCAAATGGCACGAAAATCGCGACCCTTTATATTCGACCAAACATTCGATGGGGGCCGCCATCTTTTTATCTGAGTGAGCCAGGCAACAATTTTTGTCTGACACGGCAGCCACAGAAAATGACGTCACTCCTCAGACATTTGATTTGCCGAACGAAAAACCTGTTTTGATCTCCGAGGCCCACATGGATTGCAGAATAATTTATCTGGCCAAAGCTCAAGATATCTGGCGACAATGTGAATTGCCAAAAACTCCCAATATAAATGTTCCCTTTAAATAAATATTAATGTTAATTCCATTTGAAAAAAATTGTGGGGGGGGGGGGAAAGCGGTTTGTGACGTCATATTTGAGGGGGGTCTGACATTTTGTGACGAAGTGTGACGAGGGGGAGGGGGGGAGTCCAAAATCTGTCAAAATCGCGTGACGTCATTTATGGACGGCCCCTAAGCAAATTTTACTCTTATTAATTTGACTAACATTTCAGCATCGCCGTTATCACGCAGTTTGTTATGGAAAATAACCAGGCGAATATGCAGCAGAAAACTGATATTAATGAAGATAACATTTCTGAAAGTGTTGTAACCAATGACAAAGTACAGTCTGGAGGGAGAAAATTACAGAATCCTAATGACGTAAGTGATGTATGCTTGCATTTTAAACTGCAGTTTCATATGTGCTTGGTTACAGTGGGGAATATATTTAAAAATTTGTTAGCAAGGAATTCTTATCCTGGAGGCTTTGGCAGCATCCGGTTTACGATCTGTTAGATATGCCTTGGAAATTCCAGGTGTAAGAAACATAATCGCAAATGACATCCAATCACGAGCTGTGAAATCCATAACGAAGAACGCGGATTTCAATGGCGTTTCACATTTGATCACTGCCAGTGAATCCGATGCATCGTAATTATACATCCTTACTATGTAGCTGCGCTTTAGTTGTTAATCTAAATTATATTCTCTCCAAATTAGAATGCTAATGTATCAGCATCGGAAGCACTGCAACAGGTTTGATGTTGTTGACTTGGACCCATATGGCAGCCCGGTTCACTTTCTTGATGGTGCAGTACAGTGTGTTAAAGATGGAGGTCTGTTAATAAAAACCCTTGCATTGCATGAATGGGCGAAAAAACTGAAGTCCTTCTTAACAAACAGGTTTGTTGTTGGTCACGTGTACCGATGTGGCGATCTTGTGCGGCAATGCCGGCGAAACATGTTACGCGAAATACGGAGCGTATTCCCTTAAAAGCAAAAGCTGTCATGAAATGGTAACAAAATCTTGGGAAGTCGATAGCAGTTTGATATCTGTTTAGGAAAGTTATCAATACAGTTTGATCCGTTTCTGGCTTTTAGGCACTGAGAATTGTGCTGCAGTGCATCGAATCACACGCTAATCGTTATGGCCGATATATTGTGCCACTTATCTCTGTTAGTGCTGATTTTTACATCAGGGTTTTTGTTAGAATCTTCACAAGTCAAAGCAAAACAAAGCAAACGGCAAGGTAGCCCAAGTATAGAAAATATTTTGGATGCTCTAAAATGATGCGTTGCATTTTCTCAATTAATTGGATTCCAATTTTGTTTTTGCTTTTCTGAAAACATTAGTAAGCTGGCTTTGGTACATCAATGTGTTGGTTGTGAAGCGATTTCGTTTCAACCAATAGGAAAGTGCACACCGGGCAAAGACTCCAAAAAGTGAATAATATAACATTATTATGAATATTTGTGAGTTTTTGCGATGAAATTTATATTTTTGTGATGTTTATATTTAGCTTTAAATATACACCATCTGTTGCAACAATTAACCCAAATTGCGAGCACTGTGGGAGTAGGCATCAAGTAAGTTTTTTTTGTGATACGATATGTGTGCGGAACTCAGTATATAGGAAGTGTAAATTGTTGTTTATTGAAAGATTGGCGGTCCCATCTGGATGGCGCCCATACACGATGTTGAATTTGTGGACAAAATTATCAATCATATCCAGGAATTTCCAGATAAATTCAGGACATCGAAACGAATGGAAGGAGTACTTACTGTAATTTCGGAAGTATGTTGCAGTTATTGTATTTTTGTTTGAATTTTATTAAACATTATTCTATAATCTTTGAAATAGGAACTTCCAAACAGCCCTCTGTATTATACCTTAGATCGGCTATCTTCAACTCTTCATGCTGTATGCCCAAATATGCTTCAATTCAGGTTAATATATTTCAAATTGTATGCGATTTAAGCAGCGATTACGATTTAAATTATGTATACAGGTCTGCGATTTTAAATGCCGGTTACATGGTGTCTTTTTCGCATGCGGCCAAAAGTTCAGTAAAAACCGATGCACCTTCTGGAGTCATTTGGGACATCATGAGAATCTGGGTATTAAATCAAGGGTTTCTCTGTTACTTTTGAAGTACTAAATTTAATGGGGATGTTCGCCCCATCCCTTCCTTTTTCAATTTATAGGTAAAGATGAATCCATTGAAAAGGGTTTTGAGTGATACAAGTCCAGCAAAACAAATTTTAAACAAAGAACCAAGGTATGTATTATTTTCTTTTTTAATACTGCTTTCCTTTCTATTCATTGCATTGTAAGTCATGGTCATTTATTATTCTACAGCATCGAAGTTTCATTTGATGTAAGGGAAGATGCTAATCCGCAATCAAGGTTGAAACGACTAGTTAGGTTTCAAGAAAACCCCGAGAAGTATTGGGGTCCGAAATGTAGATCCACAACCAGGTATGAAATTGTTAGGCTTTCTTGTTCTTTATGAATGTCATTTGATTTACATTACTTTTAAATATGTGTTGAAATATGTAGCTTGCAAAATCAAAAGCAAGAAGAGAAAAGGGTTAAGAATCAAGGAAAGCGAAGTCACATTCCTGATAAAACAGAGCTGAAGCCGTTTCCTTGCAAGAAATTTAAACAGGTATATACTTAAATTCAGTTGTTTAAATCTGTTAAAACTAAATTGAAATTGGTTGTTGTTTACTGAATGAACAGGGGATATGCGACCTTGGTGATAATTGTAAATACAGTCATACATTGGAAAATGAAGAAATATTTCCCAAAAGTGTAACCGAAAAATGCCAGCAGGAAAACGATGTATAAAAAGAAAAAAACAATCAATTGTTAATCTTTTTGTAACATCTTTTTATGCGTACACGCTAGGATACATAATAGTCAACCACACCGCGAATATATATATATATATATTTAAAGTGATTTCAATACAATTTCTTCGATTTTTAAATAATTCGCTATAAGGGTTCTTGCAAAATAATTGCTAGTTTCCTAATCGCTCGCTAGGTGGCAGCACGTATTCCAACGTTGATTATTTTTCGTGTTTATTTATCTCGAAACATAACAGATTGTGGGACATATTCATTTAGAATAGAGGACAACGCAGGAATTCTATTGCGGTCGGTCGTTTTTATTTGAAAGAACCAGTTTTAGTTTTTCTGGTAAGTTTTATTGCGAATCAAGTTGCTCGAGTTGACGCGCAGTTAATGAAATGACACGCAATAATGTTATGTCGATGTCTGTGTCTCATTATAAGCCTATTAATTTGCACGTCGTCATGTATATAGGATAGCTATAACCTCTTGCTATAACGTATATAGCTACTAATTAGATCTGTCTGATTAAAATATGTCTAGTTAACGTTTTCAAGTATGTTTTCGGTTATTTGACCCAGTTGATCTACTTAAATTGTCAATATCGTTTTAGTTATCATTTGGGATGGGAAAAGTAGGTCTGCGCGCAATTAAAAACTTCCATACGGCAGTAAATATGTTTTCTGCATGCAATTAAATGCCTGAGTGATTTATAAATTATCAAAAAGGTATTTAATATCAAGAGATTTTAAAATATTTCACAACCGATATAGTCATGATGCAGAATCCATGTCGTGAGACATGTGACTTTGCGTCATGTGATAATAAGAGAAATAAATAGTTTTATTTATATTACAGATTGCTTTGATACTAAATGGAGTACGAAAAGCCTCCTCCTTATTCTCCTGCTGCTCCTGCACAACAAGTAATACATGACAACTACCCAGGTAATTGAATTTAAGCATTATTGTTATAATTAATTGAAATTTCATTTTATTAAATTGCCAATATTCCCCAACTTTTTGATGTCTTTTTACATCATTATATCAATATTAATTTTAAATTAAAATTGGTTAGGTCCTCATGGACACGGTCATCCACAAGGACCCCAACAAGGATTTAATCAACCGTACTCAAATTATGGTGCTACTGTGACTGTTCCTTTAACAACACAAGTGATTGTTGTTGGAGGATGTCCTGCATGCAGGGTAAAAAAATATGAAATTTGCAATTTGATTAGTATGAATAAAGTTTCACATTTATGGTATATGTGATATCATGTACTCTTGGTCTTTGTGATATTAAAGTTCATGTTTTTGCAATTGACAACTGCAAAATAACTAATCTGAGACATTAGATTAATTTTTTATTTTATTTTTCAGATTGGTGTTTTGGAAGATGATTTCTCGTGCCTAGGTATTTTGTGTGCAATCTTTTTCTTCCCAATTGGTGTTCTGTGTTGCCTTGCCATGAGACAACGCCGTTGCCCAAATTGCGGTGCAATCTTTGGTTAAATTTTCCAGCTTCACAGTTATGTTATTATGTATACCTACTTTATGCTTGAAACGAATAACCAGCATTCCATGGATTTGTAAAATTAGCATTTTATGTAGTTGTACACTGCGAGAATTTGTGGAATTGTTTTGAGAATGGTTTAATATGGCATTTTTATGCCAGATTGTAATAAAATTAAGTTTTATGTGTTCATTGCAGCATGGGCCGTAACATTTGGAGACTTATTACATACTATGCGTGTTTTTAACGTGCTTCCTTAAATCTGCTAAATAAAATTCATATATAATTCGGCTTTCGAAGAACATAATTCCAAGTTTGGATGTATGAATACTAGCTAAAAACTTCAAAAATATACAGAGCAACTGATTTTATTCTTATATTGCGACTCAGTTTGGTTTGTGTGGATGCATGACTATAATCACGTAGTCAATATTGCAATATTATAGAGAATTCTTTTCCTGTAAATGGAAAATGAATTTTAAAAGTAATATTGTGTAGGAAACTTGTTACTCAACATTCTGTACCAAATCTGAATTGTTCCTGAAATATATACTGTTAGTCTTTATAGTCCGGATACATGTGCAATGCACGCTATATTGCGATGAGGAAATGTATAAAATATGTACTTTGTTTCAAGTGAATATATAGAAAATTGATTGATTATAATCCTCTGGATTAGTCTGTGTCATGCTCTAATTGGGTGCTTTAGGAGCCCCCCCTATAAATGGACAAGTCCACATTCATTTTTATTTTGTGCGAAAAGCCACTACACCAAATTAAGCAGGAAGAAAAATTATTTAAGGCACAATGCCACAGCCAAGCGATTGTTGGAAGCAATTTTCCACTGAGGTACTAAACAAAACTAGTAGTTACATATATGTTGTCCAAATTCCAATTTAATACATGCATTTGCGCAGCAATTGGAAGTTCAATATTCTCCTTCAATGTGGCAAAAGCGACTAGAATCTGGTGATATTGTCCTTCAGCATATCAAGTTTTCAACTGAAGGTGAACTGCAACACTTCTCATGTGACATCCATTAAACTCTTGGTATTAACAAAAATTACTGTCACAGCTTCATCACGGGCTAAAGAAAATATTCCTTGCCAACTGGATATCCCATATGGATCTTCCGATAGGGCTCGAATTGACATATTTGGAGCTGACTTACTACCAAGAAGTATGAGAAACCCAACTATTTTTTTAATGTGAATACGTGATTTTAAATACTTGCAAATTGTGTTGTTTTTGCAGACTCGCCCATACTTTTTTACGTCCACGGAGGATATTGGACACAATTGGGGTAAGTGAACCTTTGACTAAATATATCATCAATTTAATTATTGGTGGTCAACTCTAGGAAGTGTGAGTTAAAGCTCATTGGATGGCATTAGTTATTGATATGAATCTACTGTTATTACCATGCAAATATGTCATGAAATTAATTGTGGGGAAGTTGTTGTTTAGACTGTAGATAGTGTGAAACATATGAGCAGACAGGCGAAATTAATAATATACCAGACATACAATAATAGTGTGCATTGCAGTGTTGAGCATATGCTTTAAGACAATTTAAGGGCTAGGGAATTAGTCTTATCCAAATTGTGAAATATGTTTTGAAGTTGTATGTGTTGCTTAAAGAAGTGTATGCAAGATTAGAATGGAAAATTGCATTATTTATAATTGGGAGAAATATTGTTTCAATGACAAACTGCGGTATTCCTTATGCTTTTCTGCTATGTACCAAACATTGTTTAAAATATTAAAATCCTCATACATTATATTTTCTATTTGATTTTAGACGTGAAATTGTGAGTTGCTTTGTTGAGACATTCGTTAATGCAGGGGTTATCGTCGCTGTTGTTGGATACGATCTAGCCCCAAGTGGTAATAATTAAAATTCTGCCATGGAATTACATGTAATAAACAACAACAGACATGTTACTACTCTCTTTTCAATTGAAGTTAAACTGGATGAAATTGTGGACCAAATTAAATTGGCCTTGATTTTTATGCTGAACTTTGCTGACGAGCGGAAGAGCAGGTTGGTTAATGTAATCACCACAACTAAGTATTACATTATTGCATTTCAATGTGGTGGAAAAAACCTTCAGTGTGTTTAATTTAACCAGTGGACTATTTATGTGTGGATGGAGTGCAGGGGCTCAACTTATTGCTATGTCTGCTGGATTGTGTGGAAATACGTTGCCAGTTGAAAAATTAAATTATGTGAAAGGTAAATGCAGATAGAGTAATAACTCTGTGGAACGATCAAATGAAGAATTGTATTTCTTGATGGGAATATTTAGGTTTCATTTTCATCAGTGGAATATTTGACTTGAGACCACTTGAACACACCACTGTTAATCATGCATTACTATTGTCCGAGTAGGTTTTACTTTTTTCATTTATTTCTCTATTAATAAATCCCGAGTAAACTTTAGAAAATGATATTTAGAAGAGTGCATTTTTGCTTAAGCAGAGAAGATTTGATTCGAAATAGTCCCATATATCATGTTGAAGAACTATCGAAGAATTATAAGAATGCTCAGTGTCTTGTGACTGTTGGTCAGCATGATCCACCCGAGTTCCTTAGACAGTCTCGACAATATCATGAAGTCAGTAATGTACACTGTACATGATAATGTTTTACACTCGGATAATTCAAATCCAATCCATACAGCTCGTTTCATTGATCTTATTCGCAGTTTCTGTTGAGGTATGGGATGTCTAGTGAACTGATTGTCACAGAAAATGAAGATCATTTCCTAATCATTGAAAACTTATGCGATTCACAGATGCCATTATCCCAGGTGTGAAACAAGTAAAATGTTCACACTTTTTGATTATTTTTACAGTACTATGTGAACTATATTGATATTGCAGGCAATTGTGACAATGATGACTGCAAAGTTGGGAACACAGTGTTAGCTAACATCCACTTCAGCCTGAAATAGGAAGATTGTTTCATGGCAACATTATCTTCGTTTAAATTTAATTATTTCTTTCTTTTGCATACTATTGTTGAAATATTCCTTAAAATACACTGGACTGTATTACAGTGACTTGTGATAACACAAATTAATATATATTTTAAATTGACTGCATCTGTTTCTTCCTCATTTCTAAGAATTCCGGTTTGGTTGTACCATTATGGCGAAATGGGTAAACATGAAGTTGGACGCATGAATATTGTTGGCAATTATTGTGCAGTTCATGGTCGTGAAGTGCGGAAGAATGGCACAGCTCTTCCATTTGTCTGTTTTAATATTTTTCATAGTCTGTGCATCAGTATCATACACAGTTCTAGGATTAAAGTCAGCCAGGGGTAATTAAGTAACTTCTTTAATTATGCGTACTTTTAAATAATTTAAGTCAAACACCTTTACTTGAACTTGCTTGAACTTTACTGTGCACGCAAAAAGTGTACATAGAGTAAAAACAGAATATATCTTTTTACTAGCTACTTGAATATGCATATTCTGTATTTAAATACTTTTGATTGGAGTTAATTCAATATTTTGCTGTAATAACAATGTTGAAATGCTTTGGAAATTCCCTTATGAGCTGTCATGCATAACTATTTTGTCCTGCTACAAATCCTGTTTTTTTGTTACATATGCTTTTCAAGCTCCATGAATATGCACCTTTTCTAGCTACCTTTGTTTTGTAGAGGATATAGTCATTGTTTTTTTTTGTAAATAGTAAATATTTGCCAATGTTGTGATTTGTAAATTTCAAGCAGATAAAATCATAAATTGCAAGCTGCTTTGATAAATTGTTTTAATTTAATTATGGTAGGTACTTAATTCGTACGATTTCAATTCACAGCACATATGGACTTTGGTTGTCCTGAAAGATCATATCGTTTCAAGGACTACTGTTACACAATTCTGGGAAGTTTTGCAACGACTTTTGAAGATGCTTCTGACTTGTGTGCTCAGTTTGGAGGCAAAATAGCAAGTCCAACAGATAAACTTACTTATCATTTCATGAAGAAGTTTTCTATAAGATTTCTGTAAGTTAATTAATTGTCAATGACTTTAAAAGGTGCCATTTTGAAAGCACATTTATATTTTCATAATGGCAACTGGTAAAGTGAATTAAATATTTACACATTTTGAGAATTAAAATGAGATCTTTGCATGCGTATGAACAGAACTACCGGTTATTGGCTTGGAATTCGCAAAGATGAAAAGGGAAACTGGATTTATAAAGGAGATTCTAATAAAACTATTGTGAATTATAACCAATGGGACAGCGGTGAACCATTTGGTGATGCAAAATGTGCGATAATGAACTTTAGGAGAAGTCTATCTTGGATGGCATTCTCGTGTGATTTAGAGCAATTTTATATATGCCAGTATGATGGTAATATTCTGATTTACTAATTCTCTGTTTCACCAAGAAATTTTATATGCATATTTTTTATGGATGTACTCCATTCAGACACAAAGAAATGCTCATCACCTAAGGTTCGCTTTCAAGGGAAATGTTACGGCTTTCATCAGGAGAGGTTGGATTTGGTTGCAGCTCATGATTTTTGCAGACACGATGGAGGAATTTTACTTGAAATCAGATCAGATGTTGAGTTCGACTTCATGAAACATGAAATTTATTCACATTTGTAAGTTAAAATGGTTTGCAATTTTTGCTGATGAAAATTTCATTCAGGAGTTTGTACACCGTCCAAAATGTATTATTTTCCAGGAGCTGGCAGAAGTGGGACTCTGCTTACACGGACAATCCGCCAGCACGTTACCGAACACCACCGTAAGTAGATAGAAATTCTGATAAACTGGTGATCTTTTAAAATTATTTTGTGTCATTGCAGATTATACCAAACTTGGATTGGAATTAAACGCAATGATTCGGATAGGTGGGTTCTTGATAATGGAGCGGAGATTGATTTTGGTGACTGGGCTGATGGACAGCCGAGCAATACTCGCAAAAATGAAAACTGTGTTGTCCTTTCGTGGGCTGGTTTAGATGATATTAGTTGTCAAGAAGAATCGAGAGTAATGTGTAGTATCAAGGCAGTCAGTGCCCAGATTTCCATTGATGCATGATGTGTTTGTTTGTGTAAATATATATAATCACATCGTCCTTCAAATTTTTAATGGGAAATTTCGATATACATATTTGATTTGACCTTCAACGTCAATTGCATTGTTATAGCTCATCTTCAAATAACTACAATAAACCATATTTTAAAATACCATCTTTGATTTTAGTCTTTACATGGTTTTGAGATAAAAGCGAATAACCTTGAAGATAACTTTCAAGGTCAAATCGAATATCCATCGGATTCGTCACATCAACTTAATATCTAGAAATTATATTACTTTCCTCAAAATATAAGTGGTTTTTGTGGTATTGACCTATAAGCTTTATCTTAAGGAACCCTGTATTTCTGCAATATAAACATTTCTGGAATTATATGGCAATTTCATATTTTACATTAAAAAATAGACATTTTTGGCGCATTAAATAGCATAAATAAAGGACATCAATGACATTTTAATGTTATCGAAGTAAAAAATCAATTTGTTTTGGAAGTGCTTATTTCATTTTGGTGCTTTTGTGCCATTTTGAAATTTGGCGCCCGAAAGTCCACACGCGGCCATTCGGTGGTGTCCAAATGCACTTCGCTCATTCGTCTCCGGCCTCCTGATCGCGCCCATAGGGCGTTGCCCATTGGTCCTCGCCCATTTTCTCGCACTCGATAGTGTGCGCTCGAACGTCCGCGCCCAAACGCCATACCTCCGTCCATACGTCGTAGTTCAGCCTGGCACAGCCAGAGAGCGCCACAGTCGCCGGCTTTACATTTTCAGATAATGGCGCATGTGGAAGGATGTGAATCGGCTCGAGAGTTCAGAAAACGAGCAGAATTAGGAAGAATTCTGGTCAAAGAAGACGTGCAAGCAAGATTGAAAGTGGTAAGCATGCTAATGTATGTTTCCTGGCTCGATAAAATAGACATTTGCAAGAGTAGACTGAATTATGCGCGTCTTCCGGTAACGACGAAAATAAAAATCGAAATAATGATCTAAATCGAAGATCGAACGTAGGAAAATTCCCCTCTTTGTGGTGTTGTTTGCGAGATATGTAGGATTAATTTGCCATTTTTGCACTATTAAATCTGTGCGGCCTTTACTGTGAACCCTTATCTCACGCTTTTGTATTGTTTGAATTTAGATAACACGTATTTTAAGAAAAGGAGAATCGGCGAGAACTGAAGAAGAAAAGCAGATTTTAAAACAATCACCAGACGTTGTTGAAGAAGTGATCAAAAGGAAAGAAAGAAGAATTAAACTCACAGAACGTGCTCAAGAAGTATGACAACAGGTTTTACAAGTAATCCGTGTCATTTTATATCAACCTATAATGCTGGAAAAAAAAATTAAAAACAACACACAGGTGGAAGACAGCCCATGTGTAATAAGAGAGAAATGCGTGAAGTTAGCCGAAGCAATTGGCAGAGCAAAACATGTAGTTGTCTACACGGGTGCTGGGATCAGTACCGTTACGTATCCATGGTTGAATTGATCGCATATACGGTAATTAGAAATATGATTTGAAACTCATTTGTTTGGTTTTTGTCTTTTGATTGCCAGGCTGCGTGCATTCCGGATTACCGCGGCCCCAATGGTGTTTGGACTCTGCTTCAGAAAGGACAGCAGATATGGTATTGGGTGTGCTAGCTTATTATCTGCATTTTTTTCACATGCTTGATAATATTTTCTTCACAGCCACCGTGATCTGAGCGAAGCCCAGCCAACCGTCACCCACATGGCCGTAGCCAAATTACACAAGAAGCGCATAATTCGCCATGTGGTTTCGCAAAATTGCGACGGGTTACACTTGCGAAGCGGTTTGAGAAGAACTGCCCTTTCGGAAGTTCACGGAAACATGTATATAGAGGTATATAATACCACATTACAAACCTACCAATTTAGCCATGCTTTTCATATGCTGTGGGGTAATCATTTCAAATGCTGAGACTAATCTCATTTATGCGGTTATTACACTGTGCGAGCACAATATGGTGCCTCAGTCTGCATGGATTAAAATACTGACTTATTGGCATAAAAGTTGAATTTAGATTGGGATTAGATTTTATAGTTTGTGTAGTAAAAAAAGTATCGTATATGCAAGAACATGGGAATACGTGTTTAAATCTAAATGCGAATACTATTTATTATTATTTTATTATTATACAATTGTCTATGCAATCGTTGCAGGTATGCAGAAATTGCCGTCCCCCAAAGGAATATGTGAGACTGTTTGATGTGACTGAAAAGACAGCGCTGTACAAGCATAAAACCGGCCGCAAGTGCCATAAGTGTAGTCACGGTCTTGTCGATACGATCGTGCATTTTGGGGAAAAGGGAACCCTAAAAAGTCCTCTCAATTGGAAAGGTGCAGTCGCTGCTGTCAAGAAATGTGATCTCATTCTTTGCTTAGGCACCAGTTTAAAGGTAATGCATTCTTCACAGTATCATTACTGCAGTTTGAAATGAATTGTATGCTTAGTTGTCTTGCCGCCATCAGGTTCTCAGAAGATACTCCTGCCTCTGGGCTATGGGCCGACCCGCTCAAAGTAGACCACAGTTGTACATAGTTAATTTGCAGTGGACTCCCAAAGATGAGACGGCCATCTTAAAAATTAATGGTTGCATTTCATTTATATGTGGACACGATTTCTCTGAATTTCTGTATTGATGGGTGCGTGCTTTATAGGCCGCTGCGACGATGTGATGAAGCAAGTGATGAACCACTTGGGCATCACCATTCCTACTTATATGAAGAAAGACGATCCACTATTCACTCTCGCGACACCTTTGAGCTCGCAAGACGAAGTGGAAACGACATCGCGCAAGCTTCTCGATAAGACTGACGAAGTAGCATGCGACGAATTCCAAGAAAGCCCTAATGAATTTTCTACCTCTCTGTCTGATACGAACGTGAAAGTGAGCTGTGATAGTAGCGAGATGTGTTTGACCCCGAAAAGCATTCCGTGCAACGGTGAGGAAGCTTCTTGCAGCGTGACTTCGTTTGATTGGACCAAAGACGAAGATGAAACTGGAGAAGCAAGCTTTATGCAATGCACAGCTATCGATGTGATTGTTTCTTCCTGTTTGCCCGAGGATGTGGGTAAAGAAGAAGAATGTGAAACAAGCGATGAGCTTCTCGAGAAGCAGAAGGCCAACACGGCAGGGTGGTTCGGAAAAGGTTACAGGAAATCACGCCGCAAGAAGAGAAAAGTGTGATGATGCTGCACGTTATGCCATTATTGGGCATAATGCGCGGTATTGTTGTATCACGTACAATGCTGTCAATATTTTTTGCGCCTATTTTACAACTGGTTTATTATTTTTCAGGGACAAGAGTACAAATTGACTGCCATCGAGTACAAACGTTTTTTTTCATTTTGTACTACGTGTCAGTCATCAAAGCTTACATTTTTTAAAGTGCATGTTTAACATGTCGATTCAGTGGAAAGAACTTAACTTAATAAGTTTGCCCAACTCTACCTTATCTACTAAATATACCTGGAATTCTAGACTGGATTAAGTTAAACCAAGTGGTTAAACTGAATTCGTTGCGGGAAATAACTTTGTGATCTCATATATTTGCAAAATTTTCTGAAATACCAAATAATGTTTTTGCAGTTTTGTTTGTATTTTAAGCATCTCTTAAATTTTGGGCAAATTCTGTGTTTTCTTTCCTGGTCGTTTACTCATTACTGCTTGTTTATTTGGTATTTGTTTACATGTTTTTGTTGGTTTTTATTGGCCTAAAGTGCATGGTGTAGATTTGAATTTGATGGATGGGATTTGTGTAAATAAATGAGGATAATTCAGTGTGAGGAAGATCAGGTTACTCTAAAGGACCAATAGATATGAATTTTTGCAGTTTATTTTTATTTCAACTGGGTATAGTAGACGATAAGAAAGCGTACTGTATGTAGTTCTTCCATGGGCTCTAATTACGGCGCTTCAGCTTCAAGAAGTTCAGGTGATAGGCGTTCGAATCAAGATGGCCGCATACGAATGGTAATGTGAAATCCCTTTGCGCGCAATGTTCCGAATTGTATTCTAAACTATATGGGTTTGGGAATTTTTCAGGCAAGCTAGGGCAAGATACTATGAGAAAGAGAAAAAAGAACCGTTTATTCTCAGAGAAGAAGTAACTGACCATCCTCTCAAACCTAGTTCAATGGTACATGCTTATATGTATATACATACATAATTAAGTTTCATATCTAACCGAATTATTGCTATACGTGTATTACGATTTTATCGAGAGCAATTATCGTGTTTCCTTGTTTAAACGCCCCTCCTATAAAAACGCCCCAATGAAATAATTGCTACAAACGCCCCACAATTAATTGTAGGAATAATATCAATTTAATTAAGCGAACATTCGTTTAATTAACATTGGCATCTTCATTTATGGTTAGTTTTGTATATTTCTCCTGCAAGTTTGCAATTTTATTATGTATACTTTTTGACTATCTGCTGTAATACATGTGCAAGTCTGCATATAAGAATATATAGCTAGGTGTAGATAATAGCTTATTATAATGCGAATTTATGTATAACAGGTGACAGAAACAAAAATGTTAAAAAAGCGTGGAGGAAGTGGTACGAGCAGTTGCACGACTTCTGCACCGGGAACACCTCGGAGAAGTGTGCCAAGCATAAGTGTTGCCGAGTCCCTTGCTACGATTCTTGATGGAACTGACCCATTGTCAAGGTTTGCAGTTGAAACTGATCCTCTTACCAAAATGTCTGCCGAATATACCACCCAAGAAAAGGTTCAATCAATTAGCTGCAGCTCGATATCTCGTCTTTACCCAATTAAACAAATTATAAATTGGGATATGTTTATAATTTTCCTATCGATCAGGAGGCGTTTGGCAAGAAATCTGCATCAAAACCTGCTGCAGAGCTAGACAAGACTTTTGAGCCTTGGAATGTGAAAAAGAACGGGATCTTGAGCAAGTACACCACATCGGAAAAGTTGTCAATCACGACTAGTTTTCTTTCTGGTGGGGAAAAAGGTGAGCCAGATCGTTTGTACAGGAAATATCCTGTCAGTGTAAATAATTAATGAATGGCTTTTTTGAAACACAGTTGTGATTAAGACGCAGAATCCGCTGGCCGACAAAGTAAAGACAAGACTGGAGCAGCTGGATGACTTCGAGGAAGGATCTATAAAAGAGATGTTGAATCTGAGTCAGCAGGAATATGTTCATCGAATTGAGGAACTGAATCAAGCTCTTATTGAGGCTTGGGAACAAGATCAGAGAGTGAAAGCTCTCAAGATTGTCATCCAGGTGCATATTTTCGGAATCGGTTTGTAAAACTGCAGGAAATTGACACAAACAAAACTATTTCTGTTTGTTTTGTACAGTGTGCCAAATTATTAGCCGATACATCTGTGATACAGTTTTACCCCAGTAAATTCGTGCTCATCACCGACATCTTGGACACTTTTGGAAATCTAGTGTTCAACAGAATTCGTACGAAAGCCGAGTATTATGTGCCAGGAAGCAAGACTCCAACTCAGCTACCAGGTTATTTTAGAATCCATAGGAAATCTTTGATATGAAAATCATTCGTTAATTTCGAATTATATTCATTCAGAGAATTTCACACCTGAAATGGTCCCTGAATCTGCCAAAGAAACTTGTCGCAATTGGTTCTTTAAAATCGCATCAATCCGAGAATTAATACCTCGGCTCTTCGTGGAAACTTCAATACTTAAGTCCTACAGTTTTCTCACTTTAAGGTTCGTATATGCTTTTTGTAGGTTTGTAAAATTGTTTCTTTTTAAATAACTTATTTCAATTTCTCTAGTGAATTTTCCCAAGCATTGATGAGGTTAACAAAAATGATAAGGGGAATCGGGGATCCATTGGTTGCAGCATTTGCTCGCTGTTATTTGGCTAGGGTGTGTATTTTGTCTATTTTAATTGTTTCTGAATTGGTTTTTATAAATGACTTGTTCTATCACAAAACTTAAAGGTGGGAATGTCAGTAGCCCCTGATGTGAAAGATTACCTATATGAAAATTTCTATGATTTCCTCTTGACATATAATCAGGTACACTTTGATAAATGTCGAATAATATTGTGAAATATTTGAAACAACTGGAGAAACTTGAACATTCTAGCTGAAAAGCGAGTACGTTCAGAGTGAAATTAGCCGGCAGAAAGTAAGTTTTTCAACTTACATGACTCTCTACTCGCCGGCTCTCGATTGGATACTTCAATGTATTGCGCATCAAGCTCCCGAGGCATTACTAACCCAGATTCTTGATAAATGTTGCCAACAGTGTAGTAGGTGAGATTCATGTTTCCATGAATGAGTCTTTTTTTCTCTATATATAATAATAAATTGCGTGCCATTCTGTTAGTGCTCTGTTGCTGAACTCAATCATGACAGCATTCAAGCCAGAGTACATTGCAAATCGGGCATTACAATTTGTTGAAATGATGAAAGAATGCCAGTTTTCTGGATTTCCTAAAGTAAACTGTTAATTATACTATGCATGTGTTCGAAAGCAGTGCTCATAGTTTTATTGTTTCCTATTGGAATTGTGCAGCATTTGCTATTTCGAACCTTGGGACTGTGCCTCGTTGTCGCTGATCCTCCTGAGGAGGACAGATTGCAAATCTTGCGAGAAGTGTGGAAAGTTGTCACAAAGTTTAAAGTACCTTCCGTAAGTTCTATTGTGCAATTATTTAATGCATCGGATTAATACATATTACAGTATTTTACATATGTGTTTAGGAATACATGGTTTGCGCTGAAGTTTGGATAGAATATCCCGTGAAACATTTCACTGTAAGGATTTCTTCGTAGTCAGTGGTATCATTTTGATTTATTTTCTCACCGTAATTTTTATTATTAGAAACGAGAAGTGAATACAGTATTAAGTGATATAATCCAGCATATGACTCCGGATCGAGGTTTTGAACACCATTATCCTCAGCTACATAGCATTGTGGATAAGATTCTGTCGCACATGACTGATTTCTCAACACTGTTTTCAATGGTACATACGTGTTCATTGATCCAAATTTCAAGATATTTCATACTAATTGTGAATTCGCAGGATAAATTCTTGTCGTTTTTGGACATGTTTCAAAAAGATTCGGTGAAAGTAGAAGTCTGTAAACTTGTCACTGAAGCTTTTTCTAGGTGAGTTGGGAAAAACATGTAAAAGTTGATTGCGTTACTTGATTACCACGAAGCATTTTGTGCAGATATCAAGTTGAACCTATATTTGACCCGGTCATTGTCAATGCACTAATGTTCATCTGCAAAACAATGCACGACTCAGTAAAGTAATATATTTATTCTATTATCCATTTTATAATTAAGTTGCGTGGCTGGTGTCAATATTAAAGATTTTGGTAGTGCACTCACTTTGGAGGATGAGAAGCGGCAAATCGGCTTCCTCTTATGCAACTTTGTTCGCAAAGTCAGCTTCGGTAGGGATTTTGAGCAACAACTGAATTTCTATATGGAAGCAAGAGCCGCATTTAC